>VZTH01007985.1:0-50968 GCA_013397815.1 Aleadryas rufinucha | reverse complement strand
CACTCCCAGGGGTGCCCTGCACAGCCCACACACACCCTGCTGGCACAAGTGCCAGGTTCCTGTCGTGCCCCACCAGCGCTGCCCACTGGCACAAGTGACACACAGTTTGCCTTGCCCTGTGCCCCACCATGGGGATGGATGTGACACTTGGGGACACAATTTCAGTGTCGTGACGATGGTGATGTGGTGATGGTGGTACTAGATGATCTTGCAGGTCTCTTCCAACCTTGAAGATTCTGGGATTCTCTGATTCCTGGCTATCTCTCGTTTTTGAATAAAAATTATAGTGTCTAACTGAAGGAGAAAGAGACATTGTCATGATTGATTAATATTTCAAAAGTGCCTCATAAATCAATAATCTCTCCACCATAGTATAATTCACCACTACTGCTCTCTTCCCCTGGTTGGCCTTTGAGTCCCCTCACAGGCTCTCAGTTTGCAATAGAGACGTAATCAAATGTACAAAAAAGGAAACCAAAAAAGAATATTAAATTACAGGGATGTTGCATGGAAAAGTTTTGTATCCATTTCCTACCCCATCAAACAGCATTTTATTGATAAAAATCAATATTGGTATTTTTTTATTTTATTTGCTATTGGTTCATCAATATTTTTTGATGTCACATAGATATAGTGATAGGTCTATATTTCTTTAATAATATTTATTTTTGTAATATTTAGTTGTATTAATAGCATATATGAGTGTAATACAAGTCCTTTCTGAATGTCCACAACAGTGGGGGACAGCAGACACAAGACACATGAGGGAAAACTCCAGTGAGCTTTACATGAGAGTGGTTCTGCACAGGGAGAAGCTGTCCAGAAAGGCTGGGAAATCTCCATCCTTGGAGAAAGCCACAAACAAAGAGCACAATGCCCTGAGCAACCCCATCTAACTGAGAAGCTGTCCCTGCTCTGAGCTGGGGGTGGGACCAGATGACCTTCAGAAGTCCCTTCCAATTTAAGTTATCCTTTGATACTTAGCTCAAAATAAACAATTTTTGACATTAGCTATTCTGCCTTGGCTTTCCCCTATCATCCAGCCTCAGAGGCAATGTATTGCTCCATGGGCTGTAGGGCAGCTTGGAAGAGCTCTCATTCCTGGAGAAGAATAAGGGCAGCAAGCTGAGGGAGACTCAGCAGGGTGCTTGAGGCTTTCATGATCTAATTGAAAGGAAGGTGAATTTTCTCTGCCTTGAACCTGATTTAAATCCTCCACTCTGACACTCTGAAGTTTACAACCTCTTCTTTTACTTCCAGCACAGAGTTCCACCTCCTTTAGAGCCAGAGCTGGCGTGACTCATCCTGGAGGGCACTGCTGTGCCTGGTCCTTTGCCTGAGCTGTGGCCCTGCTGTGAGAAATCTGCCATAAGAGAAAGCTGGAAACAAACTCAACCTCATTTTGGGTTGTCCGCTGCCATCTAGGAGCGGTGACAATTGGGAATCCATTTTTATTTATTCACTTTAAAGTGAATTGTACTGCCTGCCCATGGAAGCATAGGGTGCAACTGAGGAAGATGCTGCTTTTGTGCAAGAAGGGCTGCAAGGATTGAAGTGCTCCTAAGGTACAATGTGTGAGGATGACTCAGGAGATCCTAGCTTCAAATGTGAGCTCTTCAAAGTGGCATCTGCCTTTTCTGGTGAGCCTCTCATTTAAACAATGCAAAACCATAACGAAAGGCTGAACGGCTCTGATATGTGAACTGAGCCTGCAAAGCAGGGCTCCCCAAGGGTTTCTTCCTGCCCCAGCTGGATAAAACACTGCTGTCTGTCTTTCTTGTTCTTGGAGAATGGCAATGGTGCACGTGGCTGCCCACCCTGGAGGTTTGCTGCTCCCACCAGCCAGGAGTGCTGCCAGCTCTGCCCCAGAGCTGCCTGTCAAGGCAGAGGTTTCTTGCTTGTTAAAAAGGGACAAAGGACAATTAGATTGCAAGTAAAACATGTTATCTCCACTTGGAAGGCCTGCCAATCTACCAGGCTATCACCTTCTCTAGGCTTTGAGAAGGTGTCATGCCAAGCTCTCAGGTCTGTGTTAGTTCAGAGATTCATAGAATGGTTTGAGTTGGAAAGGACCTTAGAGATCACCCAGTTCCAGCCCCCTCCCATGGGCAGGGGCACCTTCCATTCAACCAGGTTGCTCAAAGCCCCATCCAGCCTGGCCTTGAACACCTCCAGGGATGGGGCATCCACAGCTTGCAACAAGCATGTTCAGCACCTGAATGGGAAGAAGGTCTGCCCTTGAATTAGAGGTGTCCTCCTCAGTGTCTGCTCCACACTGCACAGGCTTGAAGCCTGGCCTGGAGCCCTCAGACATTGTGTTTTTAATTAGTTTCGGTATTAATCCAGCATCTCTACACCCTTCACTACACTATCCTCCTCTGACTCCACAGAACAGCCCTCTTCAAGCATTACTTCACTAAATGCAGTCCTATCTGTGGCTTAAACCCAGCCTCTTTAATTAACTGACAACTTTAATCCACATGTTACACTCTGCTTATCTGGAAACTGACTTTTACTTCTGATAAGCCATGATCTAATTGCCCCCTGTCCTCATCCTCTGCAGAAGTGCAGAGTCGATGCACTGCTTCCCCCAGGCAGTTACCCAATATGCAAAAGCTCTCCTGCTCTTGTTTATCCCCAGCATTTAAACCTGGCGTTAGATGCAGCAGAGATGGCAAAGGGGTCCTTGCAGCCCCTCTCCTCCATTTCTCTCTCTCTCCTTCCCACCTGGACCATGCTCAGCTGGCAGGAACTGAGGCAGCATCACAGGCTGCTGGTGTTTTACCCTCCTGCCTGCATAGGGCACCCATTTCTTGGCCTTAAAAGAAGAAGAGAGTTTTGCAGTAAGAGGCAAAATTCTTGGTGTCACTGAACTCAACATACAAGAAATTGATGTTAGTCTGGCTAGCATATTCTGGGTTTGTTTGCCATCTACTTTTTTTTTAACTTCTAGGAAACTTTCAGGCCCCAGAATGCAAATCAGTATCTGCAATTAGCAAATGCTTTTCAGGCATTTGCTTCTCTCCAGATATATGGGGTTTCCAAAAAGATGTCAAATACATTTCAGGCTGTTTTTCTAGAGTTTTAAAAGAGGATTTATACACTGAATTTGGGTGTATGTTTAACTGTTGTTAGGTCCTGCCAGTTTAGCCTGTCCAGTCAGCTCTCTGCTATTGCCCTGTTACAGACATCTGGCAAAGCATTTTGATTCAAAGCCACGGATCCAGTCACAGATACCTTCCCTTTCACCCCCCTCTTGTGGAGAGACAAATGAGAGGGAGGCTTTGCAAGGAGATGCTGAAAAAATGCCAGCTCAAAACGAGACAAGTTTGTGTCCTTTGGTAGCACAGGCAAGGACAGGGGTGTGAAAGGAACAGGAATTTCCCACAAGGAAAACGTGGGAGCTGGGAGGATGCTTGGTGTCACCCATTGCTGTTTTGGAGGCTGGGCTTCCAGGGTTTTTTGTGCATGTTATGAGGAGGATCAGGGAGACCTATGCTATGCTTCTTTGGTGCCTCAGCAGTTCTCTCCATCCCATGTGGCTGCCTGCCCTCAGAACGCAGCGATTTGGCTGCTTGATGTCATTAATTGCACGGGCGAAACTCTTAGCAACGCTCTGAGCTGTTTGTACCACTTAAACATGACAATATATATGTCATTGCTGCAGCAGGCCAGACGTGGAGATCGGGTCCTGTAGGGCTCCCTCCGTGCCAAGCAGATTTCCATTAGCTGCTCCTCGAGTGGCATTAGAAGTGACAGCCACTGATTCTCCCCCAGCCTCTCGCAGGGAGGGACAGGGCTGCACGGGGACGTGGAACAGAGTGGAGGCGAACTCCGAGGGACTCCTCACACAAGCAGCTACTTCAAAGGACAAGTGTTTTTCAGGGAGAACAGTGAAAAATATCCTGCACAGCCTCGTGCTTTCTGCAGTTGATACCTTGGATACTTTCTCTCCATCCTTATTTCTTCTCCATCCGTCAATCCTGGTGCCCTTTCAGTTTTGCAGTGTCAGCAGTGTAGGGATCCCAAAATGCTCCAAAGTCATTTCCATCCTGCTTTCCCTGACACAGAGGCCTTGTTATCCTGGATTGCCTGAGTCCATCTGCCCTTTCCTCAGGGATTTTATTCCTGTGGGGTACAGATATTTTTACAAATGACAGCAGCAGTGCTGTGGGAACTGGGGGAAGAAGCATGTTCTGCCTGCCTCGGCAGGGATGTCTGTAAGGACAGTGCACACATGAGCTGGTCAGAAAGCTGTGACAACAATAGACAACAGGTAAAGCACAAACAGAGAGAGGAAAGCTGAGGATGTTGGCAGGGTGAGCCTACCTGTGCCTGCCTGCCACCCCAAAAAGCAGAGAAAACCTCTTCTGCTCCCACCTAAATCACCACCCATGACAGAGATTGAGCTGCCTTCTCCCACTTTCTCAGGCAAAGAAAGAGACTTCTGTTGAAGAGGCTGTTTTATGGTTTTTATTTATGTCTTAGTAACCTTTAAGTCATGGTTTAATCACATTTGATCAACAAAACATGGCTGGAAAATGAAAAGTCAGATGTTTAAAATTCTGAAAGTACCCAACAATGCTCTGAGGTTTTTTAGCCCTGATTTTGTTTTTCCCCTCTGGATTGTTTTAGCAGAGAAATTCTGCACTTCTTCAGTTCAAATTCGAAAAGACTTTCATTTGACCTAAAACGCCCTTTTTTTTTTTTTTCAGTGAGTAATCCATTCATTCTGAAAACAAAATACATGGCAACATGGCAGGCAGAACACCGTCCTCACGCTAGCGCTGCGCTGTCTGATCTGCTCTCCGCCCACCCCTCCCTTCCCCTCCAGGTTTAGCAAAGTGAGGCACTCCATGTGAACAAGTTTTTATCCTCCTTCCCACCCCCAGCCTGGTAAACAAAGTCCCTGCCCTGCACCCCAATGAGATCAGTGGTGAACCCCTCAGGCAGCAGTTGTCACACCCTGTTGGTGGCTCTTTGGGCTGTTCTGCGGTCCTTGGACCTCCCTGCCGGTGACTTTTGCCCCGAGGGTCTGGGACAGCCCAGGGCACAGCAGGACAGAAGAGAAGGGCGCAGTTGCGTGCAGACATCAGGCTCAGAGAGAATAAAAGAGATATTTTCACCCCTTTTTGTGGCCGGCCTTGGCCTTTTGCTGCCTGGCACTTGCTGCTTTCCTCCAGGTCCATATGGCATTGACTGGCTGCTGAAATTCAATGGAATTGGTTAACTGGCTTGCACAGGCAGTGAGGAAAGAGAAAAGCTGTTTTATCATCAGCTTCAAAGCCATCATTTAGTTGCATGAAATACCCATAAATGGAAGCAACAGCAGACCAGGGCTTGATGAGAAAACCACTTGCAACCCCTGCTTGATACTGAGCTCTTGCAAACTCCCTGCTGGAGCTCCAGCACACCAGGCAGCTCCACCCCAAGGCTGCTGAGGAGGAAGGAATTTGTACCTTTCAAGCCTTCTCCAGCCACACACGGGCACCAATCCACTAATGGACCTCTTCTACCAATCATCTGTCTGTTTTCCTGGGTTTCTCCATCTCACTTAACTCCTCTTCCAGGACAGTCTGTATTTTTTTGTCTTTTTAAAATCCTATTTTAAACCTAGAAGCAGAGTAAATAACAGGAAGTATTTTTAAGTGGGAAGTTAGGATATTAATTACTGTAGAAGACCGGAGAACCACCACTCCCCCAAGGTATCTGACATGTTAGGCATGCAAATAAAAGGAGACCAACAGGTAGATCAGGTCGTTTCACCTCAAATATAACTATTTTTCTGGCCCAGAAAGGAAAACATTAAAAATTGAGAGGAAGCCTTGAACAGTTTGGCAATGCAGAAAGAAGCAGCCAAGACAGACAAACGTGGAAGAAAACATCTCCTTTTCTGAAAAGGACATCTTAAAAGAATAATTTTTGAGGCATTTCTGCCTGAGACAGACTTTTGGCTCCTAGAGCTGGAATTTGGGCCAGAAGTAATCAGGGACGGCGGGCAGAGGCAGCATACATAACGAGGGAGCCTGCATGTGGGCTCTTATCACTTGGAAGCTAATAGATGATGAAGGCAGCTTAATCCATGCAAATATAGAATAATGACAACCTTGACTTCATGCGTCATAAAAATAGTGGGAATGGTGGGGGGGGGGGAAGAGAGGGAGAGGGTGAGAAGTGAAACGCAACAGCATTTGAATCAACGTGCGTCATTAATGGATGGGGCCAGAGAGAGAGAGAGAAATAATCAATCCCACGGCAGAGTGGAGCGATGGCTGCTGCTCGTGTGCGCAGGGAAACCTGCGGGAGGGGAAGGGAGAGGAGAGGACGTCAGAGGAAGCGCCTGGCCAGGCACGGAGTGATGCTGATCCGCCTGCTGCCAACCTGATCCCTCAGCCTGGGTGCTGGCAGCGCTCGCCTCAGCCCGGCCTCCTCCTGCCAAGCCCAGCCAGTGGCATGGAGTGGGTTTTCCAGGAGGGTAAAAGCTCACCCTTCGCCTCGGTGGTGGAGAAAAGGCTGCGTTTTGTGACCATCTGGTGAAAAGGCGGCGGCCGAAGCTCTGCCATGGTGATGGTGAGATCAATTAATAACCATTGGAATGACTGAAGAGGGGTCGTTGTGGGTTTCGCCATCGCTAGCAAATTTTAATCAGCCATCGGATATTTTCTTTTCCAGGGACAATGTGATGTCCTCAGAACCCTCCTGCAGGCCAAAGGATGAGGGAAATTGGACCACGTGGCTGGGGAGGTCCCCAGTGCCATGGGGGGATGTGACAGGGTGTGAGCCCACAGGAGATGGGTGACCACACAGCCGGGTGCAAAGCAGCACATCCAGTTCCCCCCAAGATGAGGATCCATACGGGTGTGTCTGGGTCTTTGTTTGGGGTGTAAAAGCTGCAATTGCTGACAGAGAGGACTTTGAGAACAATCTGTAGGCATCTCATCCTTGACCTTCTCCTTGCCCTCTTAATTCCCAGCAATCCACTCCTCCACTTATTACTGGGGAGGGGGCCAGATAGATGAGATCCATGGCATTTTCTTGTCTGTAACCTCAGCTATTTTTACAGTAAATACTTTGTGTTAGGTCACATTTATTTTTGGTAACCTCCCTGTCGCATTTTAAACCATTTTCTATTAAACTCTACGTCTTGCATTATTCCTCCCTTCAAAATTAGTCAAATGCCTGTCACACTCCTGAGGTTAAGCTAACAGATCAATTATTGTCTGGATTAATCTCCCTATCCCTGCAGCCTCAGCTGTTATCCAGCCTTGTGGCCCCTGTTTTCTTGTGCAGACTGATCTGAAAGCCTGGCTGCCAGGCAGGTAGTGTCAAGTGCCTGTTTTCCTAATATTTTGGGATGGAGTTTACTGGCCAGCTGGATCCATGGATTTCCTCTGCCTCCTCCTCAGATGTCAGGCCCCCTCCATACTGATGATTCCATTAAACTTCTTGTCTTTGCCACCTGCCCCATCACATTGCTCTGGTTCAGGTCTGTATTTTTGTCACATTCATCACCTGCCAATATCTTTGAGTATCTTCTCCTTGGGATCTCAGTCAGAGGCCTTCTAAAATTCAGGCTGGCATTGTCACTTTAGCTACTTGTGGTTCATCTGGTGGAAGAATCCAGATGTATTGAAACTCTGCGTGTTCATGGAGAGAGACTTTTCACAAGGGCATGGAGTGACAGGACAAGGGGGAATGGTTTCAAACTGAAGCAGAATAGGTTTAGGTTGGATATTAGGAAGAAATTCTTTACCATGAGGGTGGTGAAGCACTGGAACAGATTGTCCAGAGAAGCTGTGGCTGCCCCACTCCTGGAAGTGTTCAGGACCAGGTTGGATGGGGCTTGGAGCAACCTGGTCTAGTGGAAGGTGTCCCTGCCCATGGTGGAGAGATTGGAACTAAATGATCTTTGAGGTCCCTTCCAACCCAAACCATTCTGTGATTCTGTGATTTATGCTGAATGAATACATGCTGTTAGTAGCTATATTTTAATTACCCTTTCACCCAGTTTTCCTGAGCCTGCAGTAAGATTCCCTGTGCTGTACATCCTTTCTGGAGATGAGCACAAGATTTTTTTTTCTTTTTTGGTTCTCTAATAAAATATCACTCTTTAAAGAAAGATTGTATATTATCAGTTTAGCTATGACATTTCTTTATCCCTTTGCAAAAACTTAACCACTGTTTTTTCATAGGTACAATTTATAGATACAGTACAGTATCCAGTTCCTCTGAGACACTTTTAAAAGTTTGGGTACTTGCAACTTGTTATTTAATGTATGGGTTTGGGCCAGCTCCCTTCTTTTGGTATCTCAATTCCTGATGAAGTTTCAGTCATTTTCATCTGAAAATCATACACCTGTCATGCAAATACTTCTCCAACCCTCCTCTGCAGTGTTCTTGGCCTTTTAAATAGCCCAGCCAGCTCATTTACAGACCAGTAGTTCAACAACAACCCTCTGCCAAGCTTCATGCTTCCTGTGTGCCTGAAACGATCTTGTTTGCTTTAATATCTTTAGCATTTGCCTGTTCTGGACCCTTCTCAGCTGTCATAATTTTTTTATAACACATTTCTCTTGACGTTGCCTGCACCTCTTTCCATTGGCATTACTCATTGTAGGTCACTGCTTTCTGAAGGCAGGATTTTTGGGGTCAGACTTCCTTTTAACCCTCCCTGGGCTTCAGGAGGTGTTGGTTATCATGGGTGGCACGTACCAAAAGCTGAGCTGTGGCAAGGCCCAGCAGTGCCCAGAGTGCATCAGGTAGCCCTGGCTGTCCCTTGGCATCCAGAGAAATATCTGACCTCATGCTCTGCCTGGCAGGGTAAGGAGCCAGGAGCAGCAGTTGCTTTAATGCCTTCCAGGCCTCTCCACTGAATCTCAATAATCAGAAAGCTGGGGAGGAAACAGAAACCAGAGCATTACCTGGAGACTTTAATGCTGGTCATTCCCTCTGGACTTTGCCAATTAGGAGAGATTGCATCACCTGTCCCATTACACAGACTTCAAAGGCATTGCACAGTGATAAAATCTGCTGCACAAACAAGCTGCACTCACTGCTCAGGACTTGCACAGCCAAATTGTTCTCCTGCACTGCTCCGTGACACGGTCTCTGAGCCCCCAGCTCCAGCTGAGCTGAGAGCAGGGCGGTCACCCACGGGCACACAGACCTCGCCCTGGGCTCCGTGTCACGCCGCTTGTGTCCTGCCACCCTTTTTGGGAAGCGGTCCCTGGGGACACGGTAACATCACCAGGCACTGGGAGGTGTTTTGGAGAGGAAGGTGTTTCAAGAAGACAGACAGTCTGCAAGCCTTCTCACTGACCACCTTGGAAATGGGGAGTCACATTTGCTGTACTGATTCTCCTTGGAAAAAACATGTTCAGGGCAGTGCTGAAAATCTGAGATTATTTCCACTGAGTAGTACTGGGCAGGCAAATAACACTGTAGAACGAGTCTATCAAATCTCTGCACCACTCGGTTTGAACTCTAAATGTTGTCATCTCACAAAATAAACACCTGAGCTCATTCCTCTGAAAAGGGCTCGCTTTGCCTTGATACAGTGCTGAAGTAGGGATCTACAGCTTCTATGCACAGCCTGTGCCAGGGCCTCACCACCCTCACAGGGAAGAATTTCTTCCCAGCATCTAATCTAACCCTACTCTCTTTCAATTTGAAGCCATTCCCCTTGTCCTGTCACTCCAGGCTCTTGTAAATAGTCTCAATCTCTCTTATCAGCTCCATCAGGTGCTGGAAGGCTGCAATTAGGTCATCCCAAAGGCTTCTCTTTTCCCGGCTGAACAGTCCCAATTCTCTCAGCCTTTCCATATAGGAGAGCTGCTCCATCCTTCTGATCATCTTGGCCTCCCATGGACTCGCTCCAAATCAGGAGCAGCGGCTCTCTTCTGCAGCAGGGCTCACTGGGCAGCTTCTAGTCCCAAGGAGGAGGGGAGAGGAGAGGAGAGCAGGTAATCGTGCTCAGGGGAACACTCCTGTGTTCCCAGCCAGGGCTCTGGCTCTCAAAAATAGAGTCTCTCAATATCCCATCCAAGTTTTCACTCAGGTCGTGGCTCATGCTCAACCAGAGCATTTGGAAGTGGTTACTCACTTCATGAGGCACATCCAGGCAGGCTGAGGTACCCCAAACAGCTCCCTGCTCCCTGCTCCCTGCTGTGATGTTCAAGCCTTAGAGCTTTAGTTTGCAAGCCTGCTGGTGGGCTTTGCTGCAGCTCCTGCTTGTTCACCCCTTACAGCCAAAGCAATAACCCACCACGAGGGATTTCTGATCCAAAGCCTCACGTGCAGTTCCACAGTGTTGGGACATTAGTCTGAGTGTGCTGTCTGTCACCTGTCTCTGCTCCTCCGAGGGAAAAGCTAAAACCTGAGGGAGACAGAGAGGGAGAGGTAAATCCTATTATAGTTTCACAGGTCTAATCTTCCAAAGCAGAACAGGAACAATTTTTAATTTTATAAGCACCCACTTTTAACCTTATTCAGGGATACTGCTCCGTTCCACAATCAAATATTAGTTTAAACTGTCTTAAGCTTAACACCTTATTACACAAAGCTTCTTAGAAATAGAAATAAAATAAATAATCTCACACAAAAGAGTGTCAGACCGAAAGGGCCTGCAAATGCACGGCGAATTCAAAGTCAACGAGATTTCAGGTGTAAGGTACATACATTTACAAAGCTATTATTCTCCTCCCTCAGAAAATGCTCTTAGTTACAATTTTAATCCAGCCAAAGTGTCTCCTGGAGGGGGATCTTTCCCTGCAAGGTGAGATAGAGAATTTTCCCCTGATTTCAGACAGCATAAGGCTAGAGATCTCCTACTGCAAACCGTGGTGTGACAGGATTTTACCCTAATTTTACATCACTTGCATTGAGTATTTACCCTCTATTTTTTTTCCCCAGGCTTCTGATAGGAATTTTCTTTTCAGAAAGGTAATTAAACTGAAACAGAGAGCTGAATCCCTCTGTAAGTTCTACAAGAGATTAGACCACTTCTGCGTATCACTCCAGAGATAATAAGAGCTCTGGGAGCTTTTCAGGGAGTAACTTATTGGACATAATGAGCTTCTTACTGGGGAACCTGCCACCAGTGCTGCTTAAGAGTGTCTGTTCCCAAAGGTCTCTTGAAATTTAACTGTGATTTTTTTTTTCCCTAGTCAACTGATGGCTTTATCCCTCAGAGGCACCACTGGAAATGGCTCTCTGAGAGTCCCACATGGTGATTCGTTCTGAGACTGGAGAGTGACCTTTGCCTGTGGGTCTGTGAGACCCCAGTGGTCCAAGCTCAGCATAAGGAGTGCTTTTCCCCCCTAGCTCCCCTGAAATGATGGCACTGGAAACACAAGAAGCCCTGCTGTGTTTTAAGGGGTGCAGAGAGACCAGTTAAGAGAACCAGCTCCAGCCCTGGCGCTGAGGAGCGCACAGGGCTCGTGCAGGAGTGCTGTGAGCAGGGGAATGATGGGCTCATGCACCTGCAGACGGGCAGAGGAGGTGAAGAGCACCCAAAGCATGTACAAAGAGCAGAAAGAAGCTGCTGTAGGTAGTCTGCAGGGAAGCAGACACCAGGTGAGTCAGCACTCCCCCCTTCAGAAAGGTGCTGATTTCATTTGCTTTTCTGATGGCATTGCAGGGCTTACACAAAACTGCAGGTTTATTTCAGGCTCCCTAAGCAGCTCTTCCCCACCTCCAAGAAGTGCTTGTGTATAGCCAGAGCATGGCAAAAATCTCTGGGCAGCACTGTTACAGATGGGTTACATCCACACCGACCCCAGAAACCCATGGGTGTGCATGGGTAGGGCTAAGCCAAGTCTTTGAGGGGTGTCCAGGTGGGAAGGTGCAGCAGTAAAACCTTTGGAGCTGCCTGGGACAGCCCAGGGGGACTCTGCAATCAGACACTGCCTCCTGCAGACACATACCTGGGACTTGGCAGTGCTTTGGATGCTGTGTCCAGTCTGGGGAGGACAGGCAGCACAGCGGTTCTGGTACAGGCTTCCTCTGATGCAATTCTCTTCTTGAGGGGATGTGCTTCTCCTTGGGAGCAGGGTTTGGGTCTTGGGTTGATGTCAGGCTGCTGTTAGCATTGCCTCCAGCCCTCCTCCTTTTTGTCCCTTTCCATTAATGTCAGGGCTGTCCATGGGGAACAATGCTGCCCGTTCCTCCCTCTGCAGAGCTGCAAATTCCTATTCAGTAACCCCAAGACCTGTACATTTGTCCTGCCTCCTGCTCCCTCGAAGCTGGGTCAGCTCATTGCAGGGTGTCTCTTGCACTTTCTGACCCCGGACATCACCCTTGGCACCTGTGCACAGCTCAGCCCAGCTGCTCAGGGTGTGGAGATGGGGAATAACCAGAGCACAGAGCTAAAACAGAGACCAGACTGCTTGGCCAGACCCTGAAGGCATCAGGGGAAGGCATCCCCTGGGGATAACCAAGTTCCACAGCTCTCAAAACCTGATGAGCCTGACACTTCCCACAGCGCTTCACAGGCCATGGCACCACCTCTGCCTCAGTCCAGAACAAAAGAACACCATTCTGGTCCTGCAAATGGGTTGGCCCCTTTCTGTATCTGGTGACTTAGTCAAACAAGTTGCCCAGAAGCAGCAGAGTGTCCTTGAAGGTTTAAAGACTGCAGTAACCACTCCGGAGCTGACCTCATGCTGGCAATATCCCTGTTTTCAGGGCAGAATGGGGGTGGACTAGATGATGTCCATGGTTCTGACTCTGTGACTCTTTATTGCTACTCAGTTTATTTTATCCTCTCCTGTGTGCTTCAGACAGAAACATCGTAGCCCAAAGGAAAGATTTAGCAGGGAAAATGATTGCTTTTGACAATACTCAGTGTGGCCTCTTGCTGAAAAGAAGACAAGCGGGCAGTAGCTCTTTCTTTTTAAGATGACAGATGGGAACACTAACATCGGTGCCTTTGGTTTGCTTCATTTTGCAGAGAAGTCATTTGAAACTGCAAGCACCTCTCACACAGCCCTGAAATATGGCAGCCATAAATCCAGATAAGCCTTCTGTGGCGCTCCTTGAGTTGTGCACCTCTCTGCAATGGCATCTCAGCACGGGGAAGGCTTGTGCAGAGATAACAGGAGCACCGTGCGCTCGGCCGGCTGCCCCGAGATAGTCGAGAGCCAGTGCACACACGCTCTCTGCAAGAATCAGATTTCATTATGGAAACTTTTTACTTGTTGCTGCTTTTAAATAATCCCCAGCTGGGCCTGTTCTCCCTTTCTCCCCATCTGTTTCATATCTGTAGTGAAGAAATAAAAAAGCCCCCGTTGGAGGGAGGGGAGGAAGGCTCGTACCTCCTTGCTCACTCGCTAACCCAGCACACTGAAAAACCTTGGCTTTGTCTTCCCTTCACCTTCATCACTGGATGGTTTTTTTTCCAAACTTCACACGTAAACTCATTAACATCGCTTTTCCATCTGACCCACTTAGAGATCTGCGTCACTGGCGATGTTTCAGCACTGAGCAATCTCCCTCCACTCTTCTGCTCACATCCTTGGTGGGGGGGGGAGGTGTGCATGTGGGTCTTTGCTGAGCAGCACTGCCTTTTACGTGGATCTATATTTATACATTTGACATCTGAATGGGTTCAGACTTGCAGGAGTCGTCAAGAGCAAGCTGTGGCACCTTCGTGCAGCACCTAATGGGGCCCTTTCACCTCTGGATGCTGATGTGGCGAGTTCTGCGCCGCTGGTGCAGCGCCTGCTCTGCGCAGTCAAACAAAGCTGCTTTTTTTAGACTGACAACCTATAATACTGCTGGTGCTGTGGAGAAGTGATAAAGGTAACATTTCACATCGCCAGTCAGAAACTGCCTCTCTTAGGATAACTTGGCAGGGGAAAAAAAAGAGGAGGGGAATGAGCACAAAGCAGAGTGCGCAATTGTGAGCGGCGATGACGTCCGTCGTCACATAATCTCTCCCGAGCCATGTTTTGAGCAGGATTGGGTGACACTGCTGGAGGAAAAGTAAGAACCAGACACCGAAGGGATGCTACGCCATTACCCTCCAAACCGGAACGCTGCTCTGCGAGTCACACGTGAAAGGAAGGTATTTCTAAAGCACTACCTTGCTGTAAATGGTGACCATGAACACGCAGTTCCCCGTGGCAAAAATGGTGCCAGTGAGGGGACCATGGCTGGAGAGAGCCCCCAAAACTGTGGTGGTTTCCCTGGCTCCCAGAGCTGCTCAGCCTGCCCCAAGGAGGAGGCAGCATGCAAGGAAGAGAGGCTTGGCTCTTGCTGCCAGCTTGGCAAACCTGCCCTGGGCTCCGGCAGGCCAGCTGGGATCGTTCCATCTCCTGCTTTATCACCTCTAATGGAAGAGCAGCTGGCCACTTTAGACCCTCTGGCTGGGGTTTTGCAAGGCAAAGCATTCAGTGGTGATGTCAGGAGCACACTCAGCACCGCAGCCCCCAGTGCCCCAGTGCTCCCTCCCGGGTGTGAGGGGACACCCCACTGGCAGGGCACACTGCAGGCCAGATCAGAGAACTGATAACACTTTCTTTTGCCAGTTTTGGTTTGTTGGGGGTTTTGTTCTGGTTGGCTTGACTTCCTGGAGTTCCGTAACATGGCTCTATCAAATGTGATCCTGGCACAAGCTGGGGGTGGAGTGTTACAGTGTGGGGATGGGCTGCACCTTGGAGACTGTTTTCATGAGGATTAAAAGGGTTTTTTGTTGAATGTGCAGTGAAACCACTGTGGTGATCAGACCAGTGCCAGTGGCAGGGATTGTCAGCTTCACCTCCCCTTGCCTCTGTGCCAAGCCAAGCTACAGGGGCTTGGCAAATCCTGCCCAATGCCAGACTCCTCTGGGGCTCACTGCTAAACCAGGACTGAGTCCAGAGGGGACCCTTGGATACCTGTCTGTACTCGCTGATGTGCCCCCATGGAGGGCTGGAGCCAAAAGTCATGGTTCATGTTGAACTGGGAAAGTTTCTTACATGCCTCAATTCACAGTGAGCTCTTCCCCAGTTGCCTCCCCTGCAGGCTCCAGGCAGGTCCTTCAGCACTACACTTGCTTCTCAAGGCCTGGAGCAGCTCCACTTCAGGGGTTTTGGGAATTCGACATGAAATGACTTCACTTGCTCTTAGAGGAACCCTCCTGGATGTTAAAAAAGTTGGAGCTCCCCTGACATGGTGACCTCAGGGGCAGATTGTGATTTTCCCCATGGCTTCCCCCAGCAAGCCACCTTACTCCAACCCCATCAGTGGTGCCTCTCCCTGCACACCTGGGCTCACCTTCCTTGCTAGACGATGCCAGGTTCAACATCTCCTTTCCAAACCTGTATCATTTTACTTGGAGGTCAAAAAAAACCTTTGGTGCAGAAACTTCCTCCCAGTCAGGGATCTCAGGAACACCATTTACACAAAGCTGGTTTGCAGGTGGTTCTGCCTGTCCGCTCAGCCAGGTTTATTCCCACAAGTAACCTGCTTGCAGAATAAAGGGCAACAGAAAAAAGGTCCTAAACTCAGATTCCTCTACATTATAAAATCACCTGGGAGATTTTTTCCTTGCTGTAACAAAAGCTGTGCTGTGTGTGCGCTGTGCCCTGACAGAGAAGCTGCCTGCTGGAAGAAGAGTCTGGAGGATCTGAAAGTTCACTGCTCAGGGGCGAGGGAAAAGGGTCATTGCTTGATTTTTCTTGGTGTTTTGGGTCTGAGGTTGTGGTTTTTTAATAGAACATTTTAGCAAATGGATTTTTCTCCCTGAATGCTGGTCATCCTCTTGCCTCCTGGCTGTTATGCCCTTTCTTTGATCCTCCTTTGGGACCCTCCAACGCTGCAGGTCACAGGAGAAGCACTGACCAGCTGGTTTTAGGCTCAGGTGTAGGAGTGAAGCTGCAGAGGGAGGCTGCAGGCTATTGATCCAGCAGGATCTGAACATGATATTTGATCTGTAATTATATAGCCAGAGAGGCTCTGCAGGGCAGGCAGAGTCAGCATCTTGGATCGGATGCAATGTGCTTTTTTCCTGTTACTGTAAATCAGCTGCGAACGCACCTCAACATCTCATCTTGCACTGCTCCCTGTCAGAGATCTCTGCCTTCAGCCGTGGGCAGAGGAGCAGCACCAGGCACAGAGAATGGAAATCTTCCTGCATCTCCTCCGGTGCCCTTTTCACACTCCATTCTTGGCTTGCTTCCTGGCTGGGTTCCACCAGGCTGTAAAAGTTAACTACGCACTGGAGTCGTACTTTACGAGGCTACAATTTAATTTAGAAGCTAATTTATGCAAGTTATGCATCTCTCCCTCTCCTCCATCAGAAGGCAGCTGTTGGGTCCACCCCGTGTGCAGTGGAACGATGGCTGTGGATAATTGGAGGGCTGGGAACTCACCACTGGCCTCCAACGAGAAAAGGCAGTAACAGGAGGTTTTAAGCAAATCCTTTCTATGAAGAAGGGATTTAAAAGCACTGCCCAGGTGTGTAGGGCAGTGCTAGGAAAGGCAAAGCTCATCTAAAGCTGACTTTCAGGAGGCATCAAACGCAACACGAGGCATCTCTACCCCAATATTAGAAGTAAAGGGCTGAATAAGGAAAACTGGGGCACATCCACTTGCATCAGGTGATTTAGTGACAGCAGGGACAGGTAAGGCAGAGGCATTCATGGCGTTATTTGCCTCAGTCTTGATCAACAAGGTCTCCCAGACCTCTCAGGGACGGATTGAAGGGGGAGGAGAACAACCAGCAGTGGGTGAGGATCAGGTCAGGGTTTGTTTGAGGGAACATCCTGCACAAGGGACCCACCAGGCTCCTCCCAGGGGTGCTGAGGGTGGTGGCTGTTGTCCTCACAGGGATGCTCTCATCATGCTTGAAAGGTTGTGGGGATCAGGGGATACCCCTGCAACTGGAGAAAAGCAAACATTGTGCCCTTCTCCAGAAAAGGGCCCAAGGACAATCCGGGACACTGCAGCCCAGTCAGTGTCAGGTCAGTACCTAGGAAAGTCATGGAGTGGATTCTCTTGGAGCATGTTTATGGACACAGGAGGGAGAAGAGGGTGGTTGGGAACAGCCAGCAAGGATTGAAGAAGGATAAACCCTGTTGGACCAACCTGGGTTAAAAATCCAGAGGGAGCTGTGAATGAGGAGTGAGCTCCTCCACAGAGTTTGTTCCCTGATTAACAGGCCACATGTTCCTGGGGGTGCTGAACTGCAAAGTGTCTGGTCCAGGAGGTGTCCAGGCCTTCTGCATTTTACAGTAGTAATGCAGTTATTTACCCAAATAAATGACACTGCAAAACCTTTGGCTTTCTCGATGGATGCCAAAGAAGAGAAGGGCAACAAACTTAGCAGAAACAAGCCTGATCACATGTCCTGGTGCACCTCAGTCCTTAGGAATTTTTCTAACCCTCCTAGAGAAAAAGATGGTTTCCAAGCACTGCTGCTCTCCTTTCCTTGCCCCTAGATGATGCTGGTGGATGAGGGGGTGTGGCAGTGCAGTGTTAGTGGGTCATTTTACGAGGACTGTCCATGCCTCAGTCCCATAAATGTACATTTCCAAGCAATTCCACAGCCTCCAGGGAGCAGTGACGCTGTCTGATTTGTCCAGGAGGATGACCAGGCAGTGAGGAATAAAAACTCTGCCAAAACATCTAGGGCAGCATCTCACCTTGCTGGGGACGAGTGCTCACCTGGTTGTGGACACATGGGACTGCAGCTCTTGGACACTCTAGGAAAGCCTGAGAGCTGGGATTTCAGAGGAGCCCTATTGGCTTTCAGGCCAAATTTCCCATGAAAAAAAAGCTTCCTCTAAAAATAAAAAAGTTCAGACATGCAAAACCAAATAATCATCATAATAATAATGAGGTGGTTTCCCCAGATAATTACATATTTCAAGATCAGACGTTCTGTACTGGCACAAAAAATATGCTCCCTGCAGGTTTCCCAAAGCTCAGTTTTCTCTCAGGAAACAGCACTTTTTTGTGGATTGTTGCTGCTGGTTTCCTGCAAAGGTAAATGTTTGTTTGTATACAGCTGCAGCCTTTTTTCTGGCCATTAATAACTATATGCTAACAGACTACAGAAAGCCTTAATTGGCAGAGTATGAATATTATGCTGTAAATTGGAGTAAGGCAGTTGCATTTATTAGTATACATTATTTGCATAGTGTCTGCAGAGGGTTCTGTACCCTGGTGGTGAATATGTATGTGAATAAATCAGTGAGCATTAATTGCTGAGGCTTAGCCTATGGGCCCTGGATTCAACTGGAGCATTCCTGCTAAATTTATGACAGGAAGATTGAGTCCAGGAAGACTACTGAGGTTTGGTTGCAGTGAAAAATTGTTGAAACCCGTGTGGTTTGTCACTGAGTTTTAGCCTAAACTGGAGTTTACAAGCAGTTTTGACAGACTTCAAGGGTCTTCCTGGTTTGAAAGCTTCCCTGCATGTCTGTAGGAGCAGGATCAGGGCAAAAAGCTGGAGGAATGTTCCAGAAAAGCCAATCTTTTATTTCTGTTAAGGTGGTGTATGTATCTAACCATTTGGCTGTTGCTGTCTTTGGCACATTTGCAGAAAGGCAGCTGTTAGAATTTTTTTTCCTCTTTGGCTCTGAACTTTCTCAGTAGAATTTCCTAATGTCCCAAATGAATCTTGAAAAGAAATGAGGATTTTTTTTTCCTTATGTTGTATCCTCCATAGATGTGAGAAGTTTTCCTTTGAGGAACCCCCTGAATCTGCTCTCCCAAGAGATTTACCAAAACATGCAGCTGCAGCCAGGATGTCCCTCACCAAGCAGCGAGGCAGCTCCCAGTCTGTCAGTGCCACAGGATCCAGTGTCTCTGCTCCATATTCCACTGCCCACAGCCTGGAGGACGATGGACACTGTGCTAATTAAGCAGTGCAGATGTAAATGCTAAGCATCACCCGTGGGTGCACAGCAACTCAAGGGATCCTGCTAAAGCTTCCTATGGCTTGCAGGTTATCTCTCTTTCTGTGCTGTCCATGAAGATTCTTTCACTGAAGTTTTTTCTCTCTGTTACCTCTCACCTCTTGATTGAAAATGCTCTTCTCACCCCTCATTGCACACAGCAGCCAAGTTGCTTCTTAGACATCAATGTACAAAAGCTGTGGTCTGCCCCTCTCCTCCGTTCAGGGGAGGCACTGGAGATGAGGAAAGCATCTCCAGCCCCACGACAAACCTCGGGATCAACACAAAAGGGCAGGAATATCTCTGGGATGACATTCCCGTCCCGCAGCTGAGTGTCACGATGTGTCACTTCTGCCTCTGGTGGCAGCACTGGGGCAGAGCTGAAGGGCGAACTCATGGGTGAGGGCAACACGTGTCCCCTTTTCCCAGCTTTGGGGAGGTTACCCACAACCTCTTTGCTCTATTAATTGCTCCAACCGGTTTATCCTAATTTTTTTTAATCATTTCTGATGCCAGCTGCCTTTGTGCTGTCTGTCACAAGGAGCAAGAAGCTTTGTGAAGATCCGAGTGTGTCTGGGCGTTAAGCAGTGACTCCCCTGACCTGCAGCCTGTCCTGAGCCACACTCCAGCACGGAATGCTTGAGAGTGCACTTGTGTGCACACGTGAGACACAGAGAAAGGCTCCTGTCCCTGTCCTATTGCATTGCCCTGTCACTTGGCCACTCCTGACTGGTGACAGAAAAAGCAGTTTGTAGAAGACAACGCTCAGCAGGGGAGGTGATGGCATTGCATGGAGAGATGGCTGGGTTCACCTGCGAGTAACAGACCCTCAGAGAGAGGAAGAGGAGGTGATTGTGGCAGGGGGAGGCAGCACATTCTGGCTTTGCCATCAAAGCTGGGACTGGGAGCCCAAGAGCACTGCAGTAGCCACTGAAAACTCCTCTGCCTGCTGCCGCATGAAACCCCCGACCTCTGGGGCCTGAAGATGTGCGACACTGGCTCTGGATTCGTGTGCCACATACAGGAGCAGAAGGGCTGCTTGTTTCCAGGTGCATGCCTTTGGCCTTTTGTGTCTGAGTGGAGGAATTAATTACTTAACAAATTTATTGATAAATTAATATGCCTAGGCTAATGCTCCTGTTTTACTTGGGACTCCTGTCCTATTCCAGGACTTGGGGGTCCCTGGAATCCCCTTGGACAGGGTGAGAGGAGGAGAATGAGCAGTGTTCAGCCAGCCTCGGGCAGTGCCAAGCCCTGGCAGTGGTGTGAGCCAGGACAAGGCGAACGCCAAGGTTCGGCAGTACGGGGCTGTGTCCTTGGGCTTCCTGGTGCTCACTTTGATCCTCAGTACACTCAACACCAGGCTGCCAAGGGTTTGTTTTCCCCCTGTGTGTTTGTCCAGCTTTCCCCCACCTGATCTCCCCCTGGGAGCTCAGACAAGGCGAGAGGAGGACAGGGAGCGGGGGAAAGGACACCCACCCCTGTACGTGACCAGCGCCGCAGCCGCGGGGATCAGGCTTTCACTGACATTGGCAAGCACCGGATTAGGACTCGCCAGCTCAGTGGTGACGGCCGAGGAGGGGGTGATTAGCCGGGTTTGTGGAGGCTGTGCTCTCCACGACCTGGAGACAGCCAAGCAGGGCCCCTTCAGGCCGTGCTGTTCCTTATTCAGCCCCCTCCAGGAGGATTAGAGCACGAGGCAAAAATTTTTTTGGCGTGTGATAAGATTTTCGTCCCGAATTTCATGCTGAGCTTGAGCTCACTAATCTTCCCCTCGGAACACGGTAGACAGCTCCTCGTACCACTGGCACAAAACTTTAATCCCTCGCCTAGGTCTGGCTGCGCAGAACCCACTTGCAGCACCGCTCTCGTCATTCCAGAGGATCCCGGGGAGCCCGCGCATCCCGGCGAGCGCCACCAAGCAAATCCCGGGGTGGAGGCGACCCCCCGGTGCCCCTCGGCAGCCCATCCCTCTGCTGCCCGTCCCGCAGCTGCTGACATCAGCAGGCGTCGGCACAAAGCGGCTCAGGAGGCGGCACGAAAGGATCAGGGAGCAAAGCCGAAAATTGAATTAGCGCTTATTAGAAGGGCGTCTGGAAACGCCGCGGAGCAGCCACGTGTGAAGCCCCGGGTCCGGCGTGTCACACACGAGCGGCTGCAGCACACGTGGGACAGCTGGGAAGTGCCCCTGTGCCTGAGCCCAGCCACAGTGGGAGAGCCAAATCCAGCCCTCCTCCTCCTCCTCCTCCTGCTGCTCTGCAAAGGACACACGTCAGGGCCGAGGCGGTGGCGCCGGCATTGGAAACGCTCCACGTAGGAGAGGGGAGGGAGGTGGTGGCTTCAGAGAGCTGACATACCCTGAGCTGGGGGACCTTGGCGTCACAGAGGTGGCAGCTGCGCGCGTCCCCCCGGCCTCCCCCACTGGAGAGCAGTCGCTCACAGCTCCGTAAGCAGGTTTATTAGCCACCCAGCCTGTGTGCTAATTGCATTACTAAGCAAAGTCCTCATTAGAGAGGAGACCAAAAGGGACTCCCAAGCCAGTGTCAAGCTTGTATTTGGGGGAAATTTGCATTGACGCTCGTATTTAATGCTCCAGCTGGGGCGTGTTGCAGGTCCCAGTGTGAGCAGGATTGGGCTCTGCGTGGACTGAAGCAATCAGCAGCAGCATGATGCAGCAGGTCCCCAAAAGTCCTTTAATGTCTGCAGCCATGACGTGATGCAATGTCATGGGGCACCACAGCTAAGGAAGGGTCATGCAGGGGCTGGGTGGGTTTATCTTACACTTTCAGGTTTGATTTATGTTCCCTTCAGCCCCTGATGGATTGAAACGTCCCCTGTAACAGGGCCCGTGCCAAGGGAGCTCTTTGCAGCTCCATTTTAAAAGAAAAGTGCTTGGCTACTGTTAATCTTCCTAATAACATGGGTCTGCCTCTAGATGTAAGCGCTGGTTATTAATTCAAGGAGTTTCTTACACATTCAAAGGACATAAAGATCCCTTTCATTGCTTGGTACCTGCCCATCCTCCTTGCAGGCAGATTGCTTGGTGAGACAGAAAAGTGCTGTTTCACCACGTCCCCTTTGTCAGAAATGCTGCCTGTCCCAAATACAGCATCCTAATATTAAATATTTCACAGGGCTGCGTGGGAATGTGCTGCCTCAAAAGCTGCTTAGTGCTTGATGCTTTCGACACTGAGTAGTTGAGAGGGCTCAAAATGTGAGGTTGTGTGGCAGAAGAGGAAAACTTGGGGCCAGGGTGGGACCTGGTCACCCTCAGGGATGACCCACCGTGGTCCCTTCCAACCTGACCCATTCTGTAATCCCATGATTCTGAGCCTTCACCTGCACAGCTTCTCAGGGCTCCTCAGGGAGCTCAGTTTGACCATGCACATGGAATTCTCAAACTTTATAGCACGTCTCACTCTTTCCCTGCATCTTCTCTTTCTTCTCTCCCCTTGCACTGAGCAGTGGTTCAGATAACACATTCAAAATCTTGCCATTTTGAGATTTCCCAGCATATGCTGGCAGAGTGCTGCTATTTCCAAGTTCTCCTCTCAGGGCATGCACACCCAAGCTATGTTTCTGCTGGACTTTGCTGGCTGAGCCAAAGAAGGGAAAGACAATATCACTGATGGATGCAAAGGACTCCCTTCTGTGTTTGGCAAATGAGAAACCCTGACCACTTTGAGTCTCTGAAAGTATTAATTCCATCACCAATAAATGCTCTGCGGTTCTTTGCTTCTATCTTTACTTTTCTCTTCCTTGTCTTTTTCAATGACGTCAGGGAATTTTTAGTGTCCCAACAGCAAGTGGTTTTCTTTAAAATGTCATAAAGGAGGCGCTTGGATTTTTCCTTGGGCTGAAATGTTTGTCCAATGGAGCACAAACCTGCTGTTGGTTCCTTTCAGCCCAGGACTGCAGGGTTTCAGGACCTGTAAATGATTTGAAAAAGGTGGACCAGTTTTATCTGTCTGACTCAGCTCCACATCCCTCCATCAAGAGCACCGTGGCTAACAGGAACCTCTTGAGCTCAATTATACGGATATTGACATTTATTCCGCTGTGACGCTCACAGCTAGAGATGATAAGTGATTTTTTTTTTCTTTTTCCAGCATTACCTCAGCAATCCTGCTGTCCACGGGGAAACACTAGCACGTGGCATTTTGCACTGAGCACCTCTCGTAAACTTTGCTGTGCTGACTGACACATTCTGGCTCTGGTCAGACAAACATGTCTGCAGCACCTGTGTCTGACAGGAGTGGGTTTCTATAGTTACTGCCCCAAGAAAATCCAAGCAGTCAGATAATTATTTCTCTTTCTAGTCAGATTTAGTGCCTGATCTGGAGCTGAACAGTCAACAGAATCACACTGTGTGAGCCAATTCGTTTTGAACTGCTCTTGCTGTGGCAGAAATCCTCCCACTGCATCAGTCCCCTGCTCCACCCTTTGGCTTGATGGGACAAGGAGGAAAGAGGAGAGGGCATCACACTGCCCCCATTAACACTGTGACAGGACAGGATTTGATCCCACCACAAGCAGGGGTCTGTAGGAGCATCCCTGCTGTCAGGCACAGGCCTTTTTTCAGTGCTTCCCAAAGACCAGGAGGGAAGACTTGGCAGGCAGCAAGGCAGGAAGGTCAAAGGGGGAATTTTTTGACTGGAGATCCAGGCAAGTGATTTTATCCCAGTCCCCTGCTTTTCTATCCCCTGGATACAGGTTACCCAGAGAAGTTGTGGGTTCCCCATCATCTACTGGAAGGTGTCCCTGCTCATGGCAGGGAAGTTGGACTTCAACTTTGGAGGTCCCTTCCAACCCAAACCATTCCATGGGAGGAAGAACACACTTGGACAACTAAGGAGATGTTGGAGCTGAGTGAATAAAAACATTTTGAGAAGGCCCTGGTAAAGAAAATTGCTTACATCTTCCCCCTTCTAGAGTCCTTCTACAAAGATAAAATTGCACAGCTATCAAAAAAAAAAAAATGGAGTGGGGGGGATAGGGATTTAAATAAAATAAGTTGAAGGCTCCTGCCTTGTAATTCAGGGATTCCTGCACCATCTGTGAGCAAGCTCTAGGGTGCCTCAGTGGGAGCACAGAGGTAGCTCAGTCACGCAAAACCCATGACTGCAAAGCATTTGACTAATAAACTGAAACCCCAGGAAAGAAACCTTTGTCCCTGCTTTTGCCTGGCTGAACTAGAAAAGTGTGTCTGTCTTTTCGAGAGGCGGCACTGCTGCAGATTCCACGGTGCCCATGCAGGCTGCAACCCACTCCTTTGTTTCTCCTTTCAGCTCCCCGCAAACACCATCTACAGCCGATGCCACGCTTTCCTTTCATCGATACATTGCTGGGCTTTATCAGCAAAGCTTTTATTGCAGCTCTCCCTGTGGTGAATAAAGGTTGAAAAGACCATCCCTGAGCGTCTCTGGGAAGGGAGCTTGCATAATCGGGGAGCTGCTGGTGCAGGGCTCCGCTGACGTAACCGGCTGGGGAAAATTACCGAGGCGCCTGCTGAGGGACAGAAGTGAGTAACTCCCATCAGCAGAGCCCTGGCTTCTGAAGGAGCTGCTGCTCAGGCGAAGGGCTAAAATAGACCTGGAGGGAAGCTGATTTTGAACAGCAAGAGCCTTTTTATTTGTTTTTGTAAAGAGCGTTCTGTGCGGATTGCGTGTGAACTCTTTGTGCGCCTCTGTAGAAATCGGAGGGATAAACAAACCTGGAAGCAACTGCTAGTGCTGGACATCCTTTTGTTGGCATTTATCAGCCCCTGGCAGGATCCCCACGAGGTTCCCAAGGGCAGCTGAGACCCAGCCAGACCGCAGGCTGCCCTGCCTCGGTCCTGTGTTAGATAAGCAGAGCTGTTCCTCAGAGCTTCATCCTGCTCCAAAAAGGAGAAAAGTTCTGCAGCCAGGAGTTTGCATAAGGGGCCAGAGCCATCAGGCACAGGTCTCCTGCCTGCAGCTGGCTGTGTGATTTTGGGGATGCTGAGTGCTGCCTCAGGCTGTGCATCTGGCTGGAAGCCACGAGATCTCAAGCATGAGGAGAACTGGAGCAAAGGCCCAGTGAGAGCCTTGGGAGCACATCTAGGGCCAGGGATCCAGGGTTTGACCCTTGGCGTAAGCCAGCAACAATCCCATTCACCTGCTCAGGCCTGGAGGAGGGAAAAGTTGTTTTTCCAGCCTTGCCCTGTGTCCTTCATGTGGTGGTGGGCCAGGAGGGCCCTCCAATGCTTCTTACAGGGCAGGCAGGGGCACCTGAGCAGAGGGGGAGTCCTTGGCTGTGAGTTCCAAGCTCCAAAGCAGGGGTGTCCCCACTCTGTGCCAGCCCCACAGCCAGAAGCAAGGCACACCTCATCCCCTGGTCCTCACGGGGCCATGCCAAGGTCTGCAGCCATGCCATGACCCCAGCCCCACACCCTGACCCTTCCCCCGTGCGATTTCTGGGCTGCAGATGCGCGATGGCGCTTTCCTGTCCAAGCCCGTGCAACTGAAAAAACCCATCTGGGCTCAGATAAAGAGGAAATCAGATCGTGTCTCATCCTCTGCCAAGCTGGAAGCCAATTACAGACACAGAGCAGAAGCCTCCTGCCTCGGTTTCCTCTGGAAAGGCACAAGGGGCTGGACATAACGAGAGCAGCAGATCTGTGCTGCTGGCGCTGGTCACCGCCAGAAGGGTGCCGGTCTTGCTGTCACTGGTGGGGACAGAGAGGCTGCGTTGGTCCACCCAGTGACTGGACACCAGAACCAAGGGGCACCCAGATGTCTGAGGTGGGACACACTTGTGCTAAAAGTGACCCCGCTGGCACAGCCAGAGCATCACCTCTGCCAGGTGTGAATTGCACTCGCAGGTGGGATGTGGTCACTGGGTATCTCTGGCAATGAGATCTCAGGCTGGACAGCCAGTCCTGGACAGCCTGGAAACATTTCACCATCTTTTCCCAGCTACTTAGGAGGCACAAAGCTTCTGCACAAACATTATCTGTGGGACAGTGTAATAAAAAGCCACTTTTCACCAAATCCTGTGCACAAACCACGTTACTATCACCATATGCACGGAAGCTGTAGCTGTGTTTATAGACTACTGGCTGTTGTAAATGGATCCCTGTAGGCTTTAAATCCATGCCTGCTTGTCTGATGATTGGTTTAACCAGTGCTAATTCCCTGAAAATGAATGGAGCTACTCATCAAATGTTGCTCCTGATGAAATGTGCATTTTTCCCTCAGGCAAAATCAAGAGGTGCCCTGGGAGGGCGAGGAAAGCCCTGGAAAGCAATGATAGCTCAAACCACAGCTGTGAGTCTGAGAGGAGTCCTGATGAGCCTGGAGGTGGCTGTCACAAGCCCAAGGCCCCGGGAAGCCCCGGCTCCTCTGTGTCCTGAGTGATATTGGCTGTCAAAGCACCAAAAGAGCCACGGAGCTCTCCAGGTGAACCAAATCAAAAGGAAGCTGTCTGAGAAACAGACTCCTCCTTGCATCTCTGCCTTGCACTGGTGTAAATCTGCTCTCTGCAGGGGGACAGGGAGCATCCCCTGAGGGCATCACCATTCCCTGCCCACGAGCAGGAGATGTGGCTGTGGGGTCACGGCCCTGCCCTCAATCCCACCACAGCCATGCCAATCCAGAGAGATGCTTTGCCTATTCAGAGAGCACACAAACGTGCCAAACCCTGGGCTGGATGGATTCCTGGCCAACATGAGGCTTCTTGCTTGTACAAATACGTGGAGCAAACGTCTTTAAGGTAGATGCACATCAATTCACAGAACAATAGTGATTAAAAAGTGGCTTTGCTGGTGTTCCATGGAAGCGAACAACACCAGCTCGGGCTGTGCAAGAGGTTCTGAGGGTGTATTCACATGAAGGCAGTGTGGGAAGTTTGTGTCGTGACGCCGTGTGGTGGCTGAGTTAAGGTTTAATTGCTGAGGGAACTCCCTGGGGTGAAACTGAAGCAGGCACGACTGAAAACGGGAAGTCAAAGTAATTGTCTTCCCCCTCTTTAGAACTGAATGATCTTTTCTGCTTAGTTTCAACTCACCTGCTGCCAGGAGCGTGCAGAACCACAAAGAGGTGGAGAGCTGGTGCTCTGCAGGAGCGTCAGCCAATCCTCAGGGTGCCTAAATCTGCCCAGAGGTAAATGATGAGGCAGTGGCTGATTGCATTTTGTTATATTGACTAGAAAAAGGCTCAGAATTAGTGGTGAGGGAAGTGCTGCTCTGCTACAGTTCTTCTGCACGACCTTGTGGTGCTCACGTAGCTCCCTGTGTCTCATTTTGTGGAGCAGCACCACCCATCACCCAGATTTGCTGCAAACTAACCCGGTAATTACTGGTAAGGTGCTTTAAGGAGCCGTGCTAGTGTTCTGGAAAGAAACCACTGCTGAAATTACTTCAAAGCTGAGCACCTCAGGCAGGCTGGAAATGGTTCAGGACAAGAAAAATGGACTTTCACAATGTGTGGGGGCCCTTTAGGGCTCAGGATTTGAGCTGGCTCAACAGGGCAGGAAGGATTTATTCAGTGAGTGAACACAGGTGTGCTGAAAAGGCGCTGTGATTGCTTCCTTCAAAACGGGTTAAAAAAGACTGCCATGTATTTACTGTCTCTGATGTCACTCCTTGTGTTCCTCAGGGCTGTTCCCATGCAGCCCAAAATTCCCATCCATGCCCAGGGTCTGGTGCATCCAGATGGCTGATGTATGATCTACTCTGCAAGGGAAATGTACATATTAGAAGATATAATCCATAAGAACAAAAATCTTCACCACTGTGTTTCTTTTTTTATATAAAATCAGACTCCTCTTGGGGGCAATGTGATAAGAACCCAAAAGATGGAGGTTTTTAAGAGATCACACTCCATCCCTCTCTCCATCAAGTGGCCTGGGGGCAATTTTTATGAGGGAGTATGGAGCCTGAAGCACAACCTTTATGACCCCCCATCCACCCATCCCTGCCAGCACCCACCTCTTTTGCTGCAGTTTGTGCACCACACTTGGTGTGGTTGATTGTTCCCAGGCTGCAGGTGACACTTCAGGGACTTATCCAGCTCGGAGCTTGAAAAATCTGGTGTCTCTCAGCACAACAAGAGAGAGCAACTGGCTCTAAGGAACTCCCAAAGAAGTTCAGGAGGGCCAAAACAGAAGAAATGGATGGTGCAGAGTCCATTTCCCAGCAATATTAATTACCTATTGCTTTTCCTCTTTGCACTCAGATACACAACCACACTCTGCCATAAAAAAGTTTCGGAGCTCCAAAGCGGGGAGGAGAAAAAAGGCAGATTTTTAACCTTGCTTATAGTTTTAAAGTCACCTCCGTTGTGCCAGCTGAAGGAGTTTTGAGTGCTGGGAAAAAAATAAATATAATATTTCAAAAAACATCCTGAACTGTAAGAATATTACACCCATAAAAATGCCAGCCTGAGCTCATAAAACTTTAACAGTGGTAATATTAAAAATGCAGAGGGGACCAACAGAGAGCAAAAGGGAGGGCAGTAAAGAAAAGAAGAACCTGGCAGGAAGAAATACACAAAAATATGTGGCTTAGCTCAGGTACTTTGTGCATCAGCCCAGCATGAACTAAATACTTTGTCACCTCAGCATGCACTTGTTGTCAGCAGCAGCTACTGGCAGCAGCAGGGGGCAGAGGGAAATGGGAGCAAATGCCTGGGATTTACGAGATAAAGAGCACAGCAGGTCTGGGGGACAAGGATATCATCTCCAGCCCGGTGTGCAGGAAGGACCAGCATTTGTAACTGCAAGGCTGACAGCTATCGATGAAGCCACCAGGCCAGGGACTGTGGAAGGGGGTGGGAGAAGAGCTTACATGGTATCTGGGAACAGGGAAGGCAAAGGGATTGGGGAAGGCAGTGGCCACACAGCAGTTTGTTTGTCCTCTGCAGGAGAAAGGCGTTGGGACCAGCTCTGCAGGAGGGACGGAGAAGCACACAATAAATGGAACAAAGGAAGGGATAGGTTTCCCAGCTGCAGTCTGTGCATGACTTGCTGGAGTCAGGACACAGGGGAGACCAGGTCTGCCTGATTCCTTGCTGCCAAGCAGGAATGTGCTCATTAAGATGAGGTGCCCTGAAAGAGATTTAGTCTGGGTCAAGAACCAGCCAGTGGGTAGAAAACAGGCCATGCTGAAAGGGGAATTGAAATTTGGCAGTGAGCTCCTGGTGGAATTCGAGGAGGAGCTGTCTTGGATGCTACCTTAATCCTTATTTTCTTTAAATGACCCTAGCAGAGAAGGCAGGAATGACGTGAAGCTGGGAGTCACTGCTGGTGCTGATAAGGGCTGGAATATTGCGCAGGAGGAGCTGGGTGCCCTTAAGGGTGAGACTGAGACAAATGGGATGTAATTTAGCAGTAAAAAATGCACCGCCGCGTACTTGGACACTACAAGAATTTCTGCTACATGCTGGCAGCTTATCCACAAAGGAGCAGAGATAGATCACTCAGGCATGAGATGGCCGGGAGCCACGGGAAAAAGGCGAGTGCAAACGGAATCAGTGCTTCCAGAAGGGCCTGGAGAGAGCAGTGCCAGGGGATGAGGACTCGCTGAGACCTTGGGACTGTGCCTGAGCTGCTGGGGACATCTCCTCGTGCCAGCTCAGGCCTTGGCCCTGCGCCCTGCGATGGACCCTGGCAGCTCCCTGCAGCTTGAGGGGCTCCGTGGGGACGTGGCCGCTCTCCATGACCACTTTCCTTTCTCCAACGCGCCCACTAAAAAGAGGGATGAGTGATTAAAGCTGGAGGATAATGCTGGCCGTTGAGCAAATGCCTCCAAACCATTCCTGACTATGTTTAGACAAGGAATGACAGCATTAATGACTGCTGGAGGAATGAAATTCTGCAAAGGCTTTCCCGAAGGAATCCTAGGAGCAAAGTTCTGCCTAATTTTAAGCTGGAGCTTTGCAAGCCTATGAAAGCAGTTGCATAACATGACTGTGGGTGACAGAGGAAGATGAGGCACAACAACCCAGGAGATCCTGTCCAGTCCCATGATTTTAAACTCGTCATCTGCAAGCAGAGCTGCAGAAATCAATAGAACAAGGGGCATCCAGCTAGACACTGGCATGAAATCTGCAGATGAATCATGGCCACTGCTTTGGGGCAAATAAACAAGGTTTGGCTTATTTCAGACTTGGCTTTGGAAAGCCCCACTCATGACCTGAGAATTTAGAGTCTCCAGGACAAGGCAAGTAAAGGGAGCCAAGACAGACAAAGCCCCTGCATCCAAGTGCCTCCTTTGAAGGGCAGTGCAGATCTCTGCTGCACTCCTAAAGAGGCAGTATCAGTACAGACACAGCTCTTAAACTGTGCCAGCTGTCCCACAGCTTGAAGGGACCTCTAGAAAGGACTAGAAAGCCCCCAACCAGCATGTCCTTTTAATCCAACTCATTAGTTATAGAAGCGGGCAACAAATGAAGCCATAACAAGAATCTGCCTAGATGCCAGCTTCTTCTATGCAGAACCATAAATGTTTCTATCACACGCTTTTTAATCAAAATGACCAAAATTCATGACCAAAAGGACAGTGCCCAGCCATCACTGCATGTCCTGTGCATGGGTTTGGAGGGCCAAGGCAAAGGCCAGCAGGGTGGTGACCTCTCAGGATCAGTGCTGGCTGCAGGGTCCAGGCAGGTCCATAGCAAGGGGAGCATCTCAAGGGCTCTGGTGCATCTCTGCTATGCCCAGGGTTGGGCTTTTGGGGCATACTGGGCTCAAGGTAACTCAGAGAGCAACAAGGGCAGTTTCTGAGGCTGGGTTTTATGCCATTGGTATATCTGGCATGACAGAAGAGGAGTTGTGTCCAGGAAAAGAAAACAGCCACCTGAAAAGACGATTGATATGCCAAGAGTGTCGTAAGGAGGTTTGTGCAGAGGCACAGGGTGCCCACAGCGCAGGGAATGACATTCCTAAAGGATGTTGGTGACACCTCTAGCAGGTGTCTCCACCAAGAGGAGACACAGCATCCTTCAGGCTCACCTGGGACAGTGTCTCGAGGGTGGCTTAGGCCAAGAAGGCACTGCCCTTCACCTTCACTGCACTGTTAGGACAGCTCCCTCAGTTCCCCCCTGCACATCACCTTCCCAAGGGTCTTCTGATAGTCAAGATGACCTGTACAGTAGATCAGGAAGGCCAACATGAGGGGATGTTGGGAACTTGCAGAGGGGAAATTCTGGCACTTCTGATTGCATTGAAAACAGAAGTTGACTTTTGTGCTGCAGACTGGCTGCCAGGGAGCTTCGTCTGTCCTTTCACAAACATGTGATTTTGGGTTTTGTTCTGACAGTGACAACAGGCCCATCAGAAAGAAGAGTAAATGGAGGGTAATTACAGGAATTAACATGCAAGAGATGATCACCTGTTGTCTGGGGACTGCATTTCTCTCCCACCTCAGGTACTCTGGAGTTAACAGCAGATTGGTGGCAGGAGAGCACGTGCACCTGATTGAATTCCTCACTGATCCTTCCCTTTTCCTACCAACTCTCATGCCTTGAGGGGTGCTTGATGAGAAGACAGCCCAGTGCTGTAAGATGTACCCATCCTGGAAACCATTTTGACTCCTACAGAAGTCAGGTCAAGCTGGAATATAGGAAAAAGAAGCAGGAAAACTTCTTAGACTCTCAGTCTAGCATGAAACCTGAAATGCAGGTGCCGAAGGGTCAGCTGCTGGACATCAGAGCACCCACAGCACTCCATCCTGTGGCTGCTGGGAAGATGCAATGACCTCCAGTGAAAAGATGCAGACTAATTCCACTGTCTTTGACCCTTTTAGAGGAAATTGTTTCTTTCCCTCAAGAGAGGAAGGTTGGATTCAAAATCTAGCAGCCAGCTCACTCTGGCCTCTGGATTGCTTTTAAAGCACCGGTCCTGTGAGAATCCTCCACTTAAATTCACCTCCTGCCCTCCCCAGTGCAGGGCAGACTCCTCTGGCTCCTTGCAGACCAAGCTGGCAGCCTGAAGTCAGACTCCCTTCAGTGGTTTATCCTCTGCCAAACAAAAGAAAATCAACGCCCTTGATCCCAGCTCAGGAAATGAGAACGGTTCCGAATGAACTCCGCGTTACCAGGTTCCGGCCCCGCTAAGCTCAGCTTTTGGAGCCTTGGGAGCTGCCTTCTCTCTTCCCCTGGCAGAAGGACTTGCACAGCATAGGGTGGGCTGGCCTGGGAAATGGGTCAGGATCTCCTCTGGCTGAGCTGGGAAGGTGTAAAGCACTGTACTGTGTGTCCAGAGGGATGGGATGTGGATCTCAGAGCCGGCCTCTTGCTCACACCGCAGGTTGGAAAAGACCTTTAGGATCATTGAGTCCAACTGCTAACCCAACTCTGCCAAGGCCACCACAAAACCGTGTCCCTAAGTGCCACATCTACACTGGTTTTGAACACTTTCAGGGATGGTGATCCCACCACTTCCCTGGGCAACCTGTTTCAATGTTTTTTGCTTTTAATGTCTTTTTGGTGAAGAATTATTTCCTAATACCAGCTAAAACTCCCCTGGTGCAACTTCAGGCTGTTTAGTTTCATCCTTTCACTTGTTACCTGGGAGAAGAGGCCGACTACCCCCTGGCCACAGCCTCCTTTCAGGGAGCTGCAGAGAGTGAGAAGGTCCCCCCTGAGCCTCCTTTTCTTCAGGCTAAACACCCCCAGCTCCTTCAGCACTTCCTGATCAGCCTTGTGCTCCAGACCCTTCCTCAGCCCCATTGCCCTCCTCTGGACACGCTCCAGAAAACCCTGGAGTACATCAGACCCTTCCTGGGCCTCAAGCCCCCACCTTTGGGGCAGGAACCCCATCCCTTCTGACAGGATTGGGGTCACTTGGCTCATGAAGCATCGGGAAAGAGTGACCTGGCAGAGGATCTCTTATCCTTTTCACATTCACTCCCTGCCCACCCAGCCGTGACTTTGATAAACACTGCTCTCTGCTCTTCCTGCCTGGGCCAGAAAGTTAAACACAAGGGGTGTTTCTCTTCCCTCCATGGGGAGTGCCTTCAACCCACAGGTGATTCTAGGTGGGCTTGGGCACCCACAGGTGATTCTAGGTGGGCTTGGGCACCCACCTGAGAGCAGGGACTCCTGACCCCTCTTCCACTTCACATTTGACGTGGATCTGCGCAACCTCCAGATGCGAGAGGAGAAAAATCCACGTAGCTGCCTCTGCGAAGTGAGCTGGCCAATCAGGCTAAAGAAACCCAATTTGTTTGGCTTGTCAGAGGGAAAGTCAGGAGGTGACGTGACCGTGGCTGACAACCCCTGCCCCCTGGGAAGAGCTGTGCCCAGCGGATCCGTCGGGAGGCACGACGCGATGCCGCGGCTGCGCGTCTGCGCAGGCAGGGCGGCTCGGGCTGGGGATAAAGGCAGGCATTTGCTCCACAGGGATAATTAACCACTTCAACAGCTTACCCAGGGGCACAGCGCAGTGGCTTGCAGCCTTTAAAACCAGGACTGACTGCCTTTCCCAGTGATTTATTAGATCTCCAAAGAAAGTCCCGGGCTTGACGCACAAATCACACTCCGTGTTATATCAGGGGTCAGGCTGGCCGACCGTAATGACTGCTTCTGGCCTTGAAATTTATGGCCAGTGTCAGAGGGACAAATAACTCCTCCAGCAGAGCCTGCTGGAGGAGGGAGAGCTCCCAGGGCATGACCATCTTCAAGGAGAGAGTGGCAGAAACGCTGCCCAGGTGGCCCCGTCCGTCCTGCGCAGCTCCGTGGCAGAGCCACAGCGGCCACCGATGCTGTGCCAGGTAACAGCGTGGGGACACAACCCCCATCCTCCCCCAGCATTCCCCTCCTAGCTGACCCAAATCCCTCAATGAAACTGGCGAATTGTCAGAAGGAAAGGGCTGATAAATGTTCTGCTTATCTTTCAGGCAGATTTTAGGTAGCAAATGAGGTTTTTTTAAAAAAGTCTTCTGCCAATCTTAACACTTTGACAGGAAAAGGATCTGTGGGTCTCAGCAGATGTTCTATGCCTTGACATGGCACAGTGAGACTGGAGGGGGAAGTTCAGGCTCCACTCTTCCCACTCTGCCTGTCCCTCCACAACCCTTCCCTGATGCAGATTTCCATTTCCTAACCGAGCCGCTCTTCCTCTTGCGCAGGGACTTCCAATTTTCTCTCCACACGACTGCAGCAAAGGCTCCGAAAGGGGGAGGGGAAATCTCATCTCTGTAAAATTCTAACCCAGGGGGTAAATCTTCAACAGGATCTGGTCAGCTTTAGCCTTGCAATTGTCATTGACACTAATGGGAGACATACAGCTAAATAAGCTGCAAATACCCTGGTCCCCAGCTGCCCAGTCTAAATAATAATCATATAATGAAAAACCAAACCAGAGGGGAAGGAACAAAAAGGCTCTGTTCTCCCACCACAGGAGGCCAAGAGAAGATCCGTGGCAGAGGCAGAGGTGTCACTCACTCCTCACCCATCACAGCACAGGGCAGCAGGGAATAAGCGTCCGTGATGCTGGGGGAAGGCCAGCAGCTCTGTGGGCATATGTTACTGTAAATTTGAAATTAGAGCCACTGAGGGGATGCAAAACGACAAACCCAGCTGCCGACGGGGGTGCTGGCTGCCAGCAGAGTAAAGTGTCAATTATTTACCATTTGCTAAAGGACACAGCTCTCTGCAGTCACGCTGGAGTGTGTGTGAAGAGCATCTTAATCTCCCTCCCCAGCGTGTGGGCTGGAGGAGGCAGCCCCAGCACTTCCCTCTGCTGGAGCAAGGCTGGGGGCTGAGACATCCCAGCGTGACTCCTGGCCATGCAGGAATGGCTGGAGGCTGTGCTGGCTCCCCTGGGGTCAGCCCCGATGGCCAGGGCACAAAGCAGGGCTGTGAAACCTGAGGTCAGGGCAGGGATGGACACACAGGGATGGCCACAGGGGTGATCACCTCACAGCCCTGTTTATAAAACTGTGGTTTCTCCTGTGAGAGGTGAGAGCTGGAGGCACCTGTGTGCCCACCACAGCGTGGCACAGCACTGCTGGGATGGGATCCAGGCCAGGAGCCATGTCTGGGACAGCCTCACTTTGCTGCTCCTCTTGCAGTGGGATGGGTGGCTTGAAAAAGCAACAGGGGAGAATTGGAATTTTATAAACTGAGTGTGTGTGTGTGTGTGTGTGTGTGTGTGTGTGTTTGTGCAAATAAAGCAGATGGTGAGGGCGTTTGCATTAGCACTCATGCAGCAAGTCCCTAGATCCTATCTTCTTTCTTAGCCAAATTTGGGCTGGGAGCATCACTTTAAAAAATCACTGTTCTTCCTGCTGTTGGCAAATGTGGGCTCCCCTGGAAATCTTTATTCATCAAAACATTCCTCCAGTCTGACCAAAGCCTTCTATATTTGGGGCCCTGACAAGTCAAGGCACTTCACAAGTGCTGGTGGCTGCTTAATCACAGGACTCTCATGAGGTTCAGTCATCCTAAATAAGTCACCAAGGCCATGAGTCATGTCACAGGTGGGCTCCACAGTGATTCAAGGATGACATGCTCCCTCCTGATTTATTTCATGATATCATTACCCCAAAGAAAACTCATTGGAAAGAAGTTACTTCCAAGCCTCACATCCCACCTCTTCCACTTGAGCTTGAAGTCTCTCCTCAGTGTCCCCTAGGACAGCCGGCCAGAGGAGCCAGAGATGCTACTCCACCCCCTGGCCTTGAAGGGAAAAGTTTAGGAAAAGGTTTTAGTTTTTCCTCCCGGGGCTGGGCAAGGCTTTTCCCTGCCTGACTGCAGGACTTCATTATCCTCTGGGGACTTCCAGCACTCAGGCACAAAGCAAGTGCTGCTTTTTTGATGATAAGCCAAGGGGGAGGTGTGAAACCCATATAACACTATCTGTTGAAACACCTTGGCTGCAGCATTAACACCCCCTGTCCTGTGTCACCTCAAGGACAGCCACGTGTGATTGATGCTCGGCTGCTGGCATTGGTGCATCGTGGCTGCTGGCTGCAGGCAGCTGTTCCAGAGCTCTGTGCATGCTCTGTGCACAGAGCCTGAGGGTCAGGAGGTGTTTGATGGCCAAACTTCACATACTTGTGTGTATTTAGCCAAGGGAACCGGGTATCTCGTGCCCACCATGGGCACTGGCACGCTGCTCACCATGTGCACCACGTGTTTTAAGAGCCACATTTGAGGTGAAGGAAGCGAAGACGTGAGTTTTCTGCATGCCCCAGTGAAGCAAAAACGCCCAGCTGTTCATTTTCTGCTCATGGGGACGCAGTTCCTCCCTCATTTATCAGGCTGAGGGCAAAGAGAAAGTTTCTGCCTGCAGTCTGTTATCAGAACTATTACTGATAACTCCGGTATCAGCATTTCAGGTGAAAGGCGGGGAATGCCACACCCCAGCAAAACTATCTGGGGACTTGAAAATCAAAGATTGTTGATCTGGAGTCAGCCCTTTTTGTTACAAAATAAACGGGCATTAAAAGAACCCCATTCTGTGCCACATGTGTCCGTATGTGGATGTGTGCATATGCATATGCAAAAGGACAAGGCTCATAAGATGAACAGCGGGGATAAATGAAACCCCTGGGTGCAATCGAGGTCTGCACCATGATCTGGGGGAATCTTATCACTGCCTTCAGCACGGCTTCACCCCGGGTTGCAGCAGCAGCTGTGACCTGGGAACTTTGTGCTGCTGGAAAGGGGGAAATCTCAGGACAAGGACCGGGCACTCACTTCTGGCCTTGGGAAGGACCAAAGATGCCAGAGGCTGCTGTAGAGGATAATTCATTTCACAGCACTTGTACGACAGCTGCTGTCTCCCAGTGAGCCCTGCACATTTGGAGCCCGGGATGACTGAGTCAACCGGCTTTGCGGGAGGTGGGATTGGAAAAATTGCTCCATTAAAAAAAAATTAAAGCAGTAAAACTTCCCTGCAGTTGGTTTTCACTGCGCTGCAGGTGGCCTCCAGAGAAACACGGGGAGATGCTCTGCTCAGAAGCAGGGGCAGGGAGCATTCATCCTCCTCAGGAGCAGGGCAGGGAAGAGCTGCACAAGACTCAGTGGAAACCAAAACCATGCAGGGGAGTGTGTTCAGTGGGAACATCCAGCACCAAGGGTCCCACAGGTGAAAGCTGCTGGGGAAAGCTGCTGTTACCCTGTCTGCCAGTCCAGCTTCCCAAACAGAGCAGGGAAGCTCCTGGAGGGTTGATCCAGATGAGGCCAAGGTCCTTCTGGGTTTTCATGAGAGTTTTCTTTGCTCATGGAATGCCTTTGGGAGCTGGGGAGGGAGCCACAGGGTGGTCCTTGGCAATGTCTTTGCAAGAAGGGAGGTGATCACCTGATCACCCCACAAAAGCACAGCTCCAGGTACTGTTTTCAGGCCTCGTGGCACCTCTGGCCCGAGGGTGGAGAGGGCTGCACCATGAACCAAATTTTAAGGAAGATGCAGCCAGTTTGCTGCTCCCCTTCCCACTTTAACCAGCCAAGGGCAACAAGATTTCTGTGCTCACGCCAGAAATTTGGTTTCTTGACTATCCCATGAATTTTTGGAGGGATTTGATTAAACTTATTTCAGTAGCAACCTCTTCCTTGCATAATCACCTTATGTAGCAGATGAAAATGTTCCTTTTATATAATAAGCAGAGTGCAGCGTGGCCCCCTCCTCTGTCCCCTTGCTCCCCTCCTGCCCCCTGGCCAAACCCACACCTTGGCACCCCTCGGCCCTGCTCATAGTGGGCACCAGCACCCAAACAGCCACTGCCCCAGGGGGAAATAGCAAAGGTGAAGGGTTTGGCTCTTGACTGAGAAAGGCACAGGCTGCCTCTCAACATTTGACTTTCCCCTGCTTTGCATTGACTTTCTCGTTGTGATAACAGGTAAGAAATCACTGCTCAGTTCTCCCAGTCCCCTCCTCCCTCCCTCCCTCTCCATCTCCACAGATTAATTCTCACCAAAATGGAGAATTATCTTCAGACGATGCTGGCTGACAGGAAGACAAATCAGACGGTGGGCAGGAACCATAAATTTGTTATTTCAGCTTGTGTTGCCTGACTTCTGGGAAATTGTATACAGCATTAAAAAATGCTGGGGTGTGTGTGTTAATGATGGCATGTCAAGAGCACAATGTCATATTTGCTACTCTTTATCAGAGTAACACATTGGCACTCTGGTGAGGTGAGACCCAGCAGGCAAGGGGTGCTCTTCATCAAAGACCAGCATCAGATGCTTGGAGAATTTGTAGAGCAAAGACAGGGACAAGAAAGGGGAAATCACAGGTGAATTAAACTGATCTCAGCCACACATGGGCTCTAGGTAATTGCTTCAGACAAAAATAATTACAAGTATGGTAGTAAGGGAGGGAGATGCATGGGTTGGCTGAAAGTCATCTGAAGGATCAAGCTAAGCTCTGTTTCACAGAGTTTAACTTACTTCAAATGTTTTAGGGCCCATCCAAAATGATAATTTCCATCAGAGGAAGGTGAAACAGTCAATGTGGTTGTACCAGTCACTTCCCAGGGCTCAGCAGGAATACACAGGGCACGTTGCTGATCTTCCACTGAGCTGAGCTGACTCTGGCACCAACACAAAACAGACTTGGATATCCTGGCCTCCACTGGAAGGAACGTGGGCAGCAGGTCCAAGGAGGAGATTCTCCACCTCTGCTCTGCTCTGGTGAGACCCCACCTGCAGTGCTGTGTCCAGGTCTGGTGTCCCCAATATAAGAAGGATGTGGAACTGTTGGAGCAAGCCCAGAGAAGGTCACAAAGTTGATAAGAGGACTGGAGCACCTCCACAAAGAAGACAGGCTGGGAAAGTTGGGGTGTTCAGCTTGGAGAAGAAAAGGTGGTGTGGAGATCTCACAGCATCTTCCAGTGTCTGAAGGGGCTGCAGGGAAGCTGGAGAAGGACTGTCAGGAACTGTAGTGACAGGACAAGGGGAATGGGTACAAACTGAAAAAGAAATAAGAATTTAGGTTAGATGTTAGGAAGAAACTCTTCACTGTGATTGTGGGGAGGTTGCCCAGGGAGGTTGCCCAGGGAGGTTGTGGCTGCCCCATCCCTGGAGGTGTCCAAGGCCGGGTTGGATGGGGCCTTTGGGCAACCTGGCATAGTGGGAGATGTCCCTGCCCCTGGCAGGGGTTGGGATGAAATGACCTCTGAGGTTCATTCCAACCCCTTAACATTCTGTGATTCTGTGGTTCTCTGGTCCTTACAGGACAAGACTGAAAGACCTGAGCGTACGATAACTTTTTCTACATCTTCACACTGAACACAGGGGAAAAAAAGATCTTCTGAAGTGAATGACTTCAGATAATCAGAAAAACACACAGGCTAGAAGTTAGTTTTGAAGACTGAGCAGGTTTTAGAACATTTTCCAAAGCGCAAGAGAAGCAGCAGGACCCTCCCCTTTTCTCCCCCCGGCATCTGTGGGCTGCAATGTGGTAAATTTATGTCCAGGCTTATGGGACTTGGCTGTCTGCCACAGCAGGGGCAGGAATTCAGTGACCCAGGAGCTCCCTTCACCTCTATGCTCTGTGTGTGCCTCTGACACACAAAATGGCGATGGCCCTCGGAGCTTGTAAAAATGCTTCTGTTAATCCACCAATAAATTCTGCTCAGTGTCCACAATGCAGGGTCTTAAAAGCTTTGCAGCGCTGGGGTTTTCAGAAGGATGTTGTGTCCTGGGCTCAGACAGCAGGAGGCAGCCAAACCTGCAAGAGTCAAAGGTCACTGGTTTTTGCAGGGCCTCAGCATTCCTGTATCGACTGCCAGGGAAAAGCTCCCTTGGTTCATGGAGATTTTTACAAACTGAAATGGCACTGATGAGTGGTTATATTTTGTCTAAAAACTGGGTTTGCTCCTCTCTCTAAGAAATAACCAGGTACCAGAGAGTGCCAGAATGGCGTAGAGAGGAAAGAGAAACCAGGAAAAATGACATTTCTTTTAAAAGAGAGTGCAAATGGGAAATCAGACACTTTGCCATTGCTTAAACTGCCTTTGAAACAAAAAAAGCACCAAGAAAACTGGAGGTCAGTACAACCAATGGCCTCTTAGGAAAGACATTCAAATTCATGGCTGCCATAAGCTAAGCAAGGTAATAGTATTTTACATATTAACATAATGAATATTTATCATATTCATTGCACACATAAAATGTATTTAAATAGAAAACATACATGTGTGTGTAATTAATCATATTTTGCTAAGGAGTCTCTATATAAGAGAACTTTATTTTCCCAGGAAAGCCAATTAAAATCCAGAAAAACCAACAATGCTTCTAAGTGCGCGTTCTCATATGGAAGACAATAAACTCCAAACACAACTTTGTTTCATCTTTACCTAAAGGTAGAGCCTCTTTGGTTTTTTTTTTTGTCTTTGTAGTGGCCTTTGCATGCGTGCCCTTCCCTGCCAGACTAATCTGTCTGCCGCCTTTCTGCCGTTCTGCAGAGATAATACACATTCTCGATCCCTCCTTTTGAAAAGCCCTTAGGAAAACACGACTCAAAGGAGGAATAAAAAGCTGCGGCAGAGGACTCAATTTCTAGGTAATTTCTTCTAAATCCTGCTTTCAGTTTATTACCCTGACAAAGAGTCTCTCAGCTGCAGAGCGGAGCCCGACCTCCCGCAGGGGATATGCGGAGGATTATCTACCCCGAAATGAAAGTCTGTTGACCTAGGGAAAACATTTCGCTAAATAACAGCAGTTGTGAATTGAAGGGACCTGTGGGGCATTAGACACGGTGTAAAAGCAATTTGAACAGAGTAAAGGAAATAAGTGGAAACGGTTTTGGGTAGGGAAGATAGGTGAGGCATGCAAATGAATACATTTGTGGGGTGGGTGAATGAAAACACGCTCGCTTTTCCGCTGCTGCCCTCTGAAATGGCAACTGCAGAGCGATTCCAGCCCAGGCAGAGTCCCACGGCTTCCAAAAGCTTCACCCAGCCAGAGGTGACCTGGCCCCACCACACTTCCTGCTCTCCAGCAGGACCCAGGGATCCTGGGATGCTCCCTGCACCTCCACCAGCATCTCCCCACCTGCAGGGCCCTGAGGCACCGCTCTGCATCTCAGACTATCCACGGCTGTGCCTCTGGATAACCCTGCCTTGGCCAGGACACTCTGTTTTCAAGGACATTAGGTAGCCACCAATGCTTGAGCTATAGCAAATTAAAATTAGAGGAAGGAAAAAAACATTAAATTTCTAATCTTGAGTTTATCTTCCCAGCCCACAGCCCGGTAGAAACACGGATCCACTGGTAACCTCCTTGACTACAGTGACTTCAATGTTAACAAAACAAAGAGCTGGGGTGGTGCCTGGTGCTCTCTCTTTGGTTCATTAACATCAAGAGCTGGACCAAATAATTGCTGGCATCCCACCTGGCCCTGGACCACAGGAATGAAAGCATTTTTGCTGTTCTGGGGAGAGTTACGTAGATCTTCTCATCCTTTTGTCCTGTGCTACAGTGATACCCTGGCAGGTTTTATTAAACCACCCCCTTGTCCCCTGCCTGGAGTCAATTGGCTGCTTTCTCCAGGGTAAAGGAGAGTTTCTGAAGGGTGGCATCACAGAGGGAAAAATGGCAGGGTATCTGCTAGGCTCGGTCTCCACGCTCATAAACTTGCTTTTTAAATCCTGCATAAAACAAAAGGTGATGTGAAATACGTTGTTGGACCGGGGGATGTCTCTGGCAGGGAAATTTTTCAGTTGTTGAATAACAATCTGAGGCAGTGATGGAATTGCTGCAGCCTAAGACATGCAAAATGAGGGTGGAAAAAAAGACCTTGACTCTTTTATGGAGTTTCTACAAACCCAGGGCTCAGCTGTGCCAGGCAATGTGAGTTACAATAGTGGCAAAAGCTCTTGGAAGTGACCAGTGATGTTCACACTCCTCAGATTTTGGGGAGCTTCCAAGAACCCTTTCTTTTTTTGTTTTTTTTGGGGTTTTTTTCAAACCAGATTTTATTCTCCCAGATACAGCAGATCTGTGAGAAACAACCCCCTCCATGTGCCAGATGGATACCAGAGATTCAACAACTAGCTGCTGACCCTTGATCACAGCTTTTGTAAAAAAACTAACTAAAGAAAAAGCGGTTTTAGAAAAGGGTGAGGCTGCGGTGCTGGTTACAACACCTCCCTGGCAAGGCTGGTGTGAGAGATGCTTTTGTGCCCCACTTGTCCAGATTAAGGACATATTATTGACCCCGTGAAACAGTTCGTACATCCATTGAAAGCCCTCGGTTAGAAGGAATAGATGTAAATCTTACATTTTTGGGTCAGTGCTGCAGTGGGACACCTGCCCCACGAGCCTGTGCCGTGACCGAGCCATGGAGAGCGGAGCAGTGGGGAAGGAAGGGTTTGGGAATGGCAGGACCCTGCCAGGGCAGGGCGGATACCCAGGGATGGTGCAGACCCCTGGGTGCTCCTCCAGCCCTGCTTTCTCCGAGCTCGCTGCTGTCCTTGCTGCACATCCTCTCACTCGGGACGGTTTGCATGACTCAGCCAGGGATGAGTAGGAAAAGGAATGTCATCATTTTGATCCGGTTAAAANACACGGGGCAAGGCAGCACAGCCCCTTCCCAGGCAGGAGCCCACTGGGATGCCCCAAAAGACAACAGAGGACACTGCCAGTGGACACCCTCCAGTTCTTGGCTCCTATCAGAACTGCATGTCTGCATTTGTTTTTAAAAGATATCAGGTGGTTTGAGGTACCTGCTGTGGCTTTTTGGGAAGAAAGGTATCGAAGCTTTCAGTCCTTTGATGGTGCAACACACGGGGAGAAGATGGATCCTTGGATTAAGGGGCCACTGAGGACAGCAGAGATGCCCCTGGATACGGGAGAGCACAAGGTTGTTGCTCCCAGAGGGATGGGACAGTCAGTGGGGCTGTCTGAGCTGTTTGTTTGGGAAAGAGGAGCAGGAGATCCACGGTGCTGCAGCAAGTGGGCTTTGCTGACTTGGCAACTGCTCAAAAGTTGCTGTCTCCTTTCTCCTCCTTGTGCTCCTTCTAAAAAACTCTAACTTTATCTTAAAGAGAGAGAGAAAAAAAAAAAGAGCAAGAAATATTGGGAATTTTCAATCAAATAGCAATTTTAAAATGGTGGTTAGATGGCAGTGCCTCCTCATGGACACCTGTGGCCGTACAGAGGAGCTGCTCTTTGTGCCATCCTTACAGCAGCCAGTCAATAACATAGCATTGCTACTTGTGCTTTTTTTTTTTTTAAAGCCATCCTTTCTCCTAATTTGATATAATTGCTGTGATAATTAACCAAACGACGTTCCTACTTCTCCCCCCCTCCAAGCAATCTCCACCTCAGTGCAGGAAGCATGCTAATTTGCCAGAGAGCTACACTGGCATTTGCATGTTTTCTCCACCTAATTTGGTAGCCTTGGTGCTTACAGCAGGTGTGATGCTAATAAGGCAACTTGAGCAATCAGCCCAGGTAGAGATTTGTGGATTGCACAAGGATTTGTCTGGAGTGTCTTCCCATGTCTGTGCTCAGCACTAAATATAGCTGGGAGGGGGGGAAGGAGGGAACCTGAGCATGTAATATGGGCTAGTAGACAGGCTGTGGCATTTGCTTTTTCTGAAAGCCTTTGAACAGAGGGTACCTGCCTCTCAACTCAGCCTGAACATCTTTGTGTTCAGGGAATGACTGGATGTGGCACTCAGTGCCATGGTCTGGTTGATGAGGTGGTGTTCAGTCAAAGGCTGGACTCTTATCTCAGAGGTCTTTTCCAATGTCATTGATTCTGTGATTCTGTGATTTTCCTCTCTGGCCATGCTCAAGAGTGATGTTTCCAGAGAAATTGAGGGTCCCTGTCCCTGTCTCCTCCTGCCTTTGGTGCTGAGCAAAGCACACAGATCAATGGGGCCAGAGCCAGGAGAAAGCTGGGAGTTTTGGCACCTGCAGTCCCTGTTTCTCCTGGGCCCTACAGACACTGCTATTTACCTCCTTAAAACCCTGATCTGCACCACAGAGGTCTTGCAGGAGCTTCCAGCATGTGGAGTTCAGCCCTGCTCTGCTCTGGCAGTCAGTGTGGGGAGGTTCCACCAGGCTCAGCCTTCACAGGCCACCACGGCACAAGGCTGTTCCTCAGCTTCCTCCAGCCTGGGAGCACCTGGTCCCTCCTCGTGCCCCCCTTTCTCATTCCTCCTCTCCTCCCCTCTGAGCTGTTCAGCCCCACAGGTGAGTGATCCATGCTCTGGGATGGATGTGGAGCCTCTCCCAGGGGAGGGATGTGTGCAGCTTCCCTGGCTGAGGGCCCGGGTTCAGGACCTGCCACCCATCCCATTAGCAACAGCATCCTTTGGGCAGGCAGGGATGTCAGGGCTGTCTGGGCAAATTAAAATCAGCTCAGTCTTTGCTGTCACATCAGCTCCTGCTTTGCCTTGCTCGCTTTTCCTGCTTGGCTCCTGTTGGCACTGGAGCCCTTGAAGTGAGAGAGACATTGCAGAAGTTTTCCAGAAGCAAGGCTTTAGATTGCTGTAGGTGGAAACTGCATTTCTCAGAATAAAGAGTTTGATTTTCCCCATCTTCTCTATTACATTGGGCTTGTTGTTGTTTATACAATTATTTATACTGTCACTATTCCTATTATTATTATTTTATTCCAATTAAGCTGGGCTATGAGTTGAGAAAGCGTTTGAGGATCTCTCCTGTCTGCCTGTTGTCACTCCAGGAGTTACAGATGTAGGGCTCTGTGTTTGGGGAGGGAAGGGCCTGTCTCAAGACACAGAAATGACTCTTGAAGGTGGTCCTGTTGTGCAGTTTAGATATCCCTGGCCATTGATGATGGTGGGGGCATCTGACTCATTACCCAAATGACCTCTGTCATTGCAGTACTGATGGGGTGGATCAAACCCTGGGTGTGGATCCTACCTTGCACTGCAGTGTTTGCCATCTGGATCTACACATGGATTCCATACATCAGGCATTGGCAGAGAAACTCTGAGGGATTGGCTGCTTTCAGACACCCTCTGGGGAAAAAAAAAGCTCTTTTCCAAATCAGAAAATGCTCCCACCCTGTGTAAAGGTGTGGAGCAGGGGGTCACTCCCACTCATCTCCCTGTTCTCTTTTGGGCCAGAGCAACAACCCCAAATCAGCCAGGAAGGGACCTTTCCCCATGAAGTTTCTGGTGCAGTGGAGAGCAGGAATAACTGGGTATTTCATGGACAACTCCCTCCCCTCCTGCTGGCTCCTGGGGTGTGCTGGACCAGGGTGTCACGGCCACCAGGTCCCACACTGCCAGCCCTGCAGACACTCCCACTGCTCCCAGGACTGTTCCAAGGTTAAATCCTCCTTGACTTAAATTTCCTTCCACTGCAAACATTTCCTTGAATTAATAGTTTCTCAACAATAGATAATCAAAACACTTGCCTGTATTTTATTGTTAAATAAACCAGGTGAGGGTCAAAAGCAGATAGAAAACAGACTGATTAATGGAGGAGGGTGCTGGGGAGTTTTTTTTAACTTTCAACAGATGGAAAAACAATTAATTTTTTGGTCTGATTCTGTTGTTTTGATTTATTCTTCATGGGAATCCTTAGAAAGGCTTCCAGGGAGTTGTGGCCCCAGTCAAAAGTGCAGCTGGGAGGGAGGCCACAGCCCAGCACAGGGCAGGAGGGCCAGCAGGGCTCTCTGGGGAAGAGGAGAGAGGATGGGATGTGCCAGACAGTTGAAGCAAAGCAGGAACCTTCATTTGTTTCAAATACTGTCTCTAAACAAGTAAGAGGATCATGGGTAGGGACACAATTAAAAGGAATCTCTCTCTCACTTCAGATCCTAAGCACTTTATCTGCCCAAATGTCTCCTGGAAAGTTTTGTCTCAGCAAAGGGCAGGCAGAAGCCGTGTCAGAGCCCTGGGCCCTGGCCTTCTGCCCCCACTCCAGCAGCACATCAGCACCCAGCCTGGCAGAGACTCCAGAGCCATACAGCAGATGTCCACAGCCGAGTGTGGCCCATCCTTGGCTTGATACTGGGAGCTGGGTTTCGAACTGGGAGCTGCCAGACTTGCAGTCATTCACATGCTTAGGGTGGGTTGAAGTGCCCAGACTCTCACTTAGAAGCCCCAAATGCAGGTATTTTGCCTGCCCTGATTTCAGTGGGGAATAAGCAGCCCAAATATTTCCGAGTGCAGGTGCTTTTAGACTGGAAATATCTTTTCCACATTGCTCCAGCCGGACACTGTCACCCAGCAGAGCGGGAGCGAGAGAAAACAGAGCAGGGGCTGCCTGGCTTCTCCAAAAATTGTCTGTCTCTAACTTCTGCCCTTCTTCAGAGAAAAGACAAGCCCTGATTTTAGTCTGCTTAAACTCTCAGACCTTCACCGAGCTGACCTTGCCCATGACCCTGAGCCAGAGGAATCTCTGGGATCCCCCACGTGATCTCTGTGCCCACAAACACCTGGATTAAGTGACCCACATCAAACACAAAGCGACAGCAACGTGGTTTGCTCAGCGCTGACCCGTGGCCACGCACTGCAGGTGGCATTCAACAGGCAAAAACCACCTGTGGATGCACTGGCAGAGCTTTGCAGTGCCAAACCTGGATGGCCAGGGATGGAAACGCCCTGGTCCCCCCTGCATGTGCAGTCGGAGAAGCAGCATCTGCTCCCAGCTGCCAATGGCTTGTGACGGGAGCTGGGCTCGTGCCCCCGAGCCAGGGTCAGCGCTGTTTTTCTTTCCCAAAGAGCACAGGCTGGCTGGTGAGTGGTCACAGATTTGCAGTACCAGGAATTAGGGGCATTTTTTAATGTGAACACGATGTTATCTCATTACGTGTGCTCTCAGGGCACCGCAGCAGCGTGAGGGAAGCAATGGAAACATCTCTGCCCTCAGGGCAAGGCGATTTTCTAACTGGGACAAGAAAAGAGTTGTCCTGGGCTGAAGCCAGGCAGAAGGGAGTGCTGGCCAAGGGAGAAGCTTTAGTCCTCTAAAGCCTCTCCAAAATCCCATTGGCAAAGCTGGGTTACACCATGGAGAAATAAATATCCTCATTTTCAGATGAGCTGCAGCACCCAGAGCTGCACAAAGCACAGGTGATGGGCACTGGGACTTGGCACACCCCTCACATTTCACTCTGCCTCAGTCAGAAAGCTCTGGACCTCCAGCCTGGCTTGACCCAAGGTATTATTGCTTTCCTAAGAACCAGAGAGATTTCTTAAACTTGGCCTAGGCTCATGTGGTTCTCACCTCAGGGTTACTTTACAATCCTTTGGTAAGGCACCTCAGGGTTAGTAACTGGACCTGAAATCTGGGGAGTCCTGCAGAGCACGGCTCAAAACAGAAACAAATCCTCAGCCTGTCCACTGGAAGACTCCCACCAAGACCTAAGGCTGCCCTGTGGAAACTCAATAACTAAAATCTTGCCTGTGCTAAAGCCACAATGCAGATAAATGACCTGTGCTGCTTTAAAAAATGAAAATATTTTATCCCTTTAAATTAAAATGCAGGGATATATCTTTCCCTATCAGTGAAAAGCATCCTACTGTCTATTTTAGCCGGCAGACTTGCTGCCAGAAAGGAAATGAGAATATTATCCCTAATGAGTCTCCTCATAATGGTAATTTTCCAAAAGAGGTACCAATTCTAGGTTTGTGTCAACAGTCCCACATCTGCAAGACTTGGAATAAACCTCCCAAGCCTGTTACAGTATGCAGGCTCACTCTTCCACAGTCCATGTGGTAATACCTTGTCAGAGCAGCAATTCCTGTTTTAATACTGATATAGATCCTTCCCATGTGTGTACAAACACAGCTAAGCCCACACTGTGCCTCTGGTCTCCTCTAAAGCAACCAGTCTAACCCACATTTCTCTTCCCCACTTATCTCTTGATTCTTTGCCACACTCAGGCTGCCCCCAGGGATGGCATCCTGCCTCATTTCTTGCAGACACCTCATTTTAAGTCATTTGACCCCTGTCTGCCAAAGCCATTTGAGGGAATTAAAGCAACATCTCCAGAGGTCCCGCTGGCAAATGTGGGAAGTGCAAAACCACAATGTTCCCCCACGTCTGCAAGAGGGCCAAAGCATCCACTTGCCTCCTTATGGATCTTGGCAGAATAAAGCCCTGATTAAATATCCCTCTGGCTTTCAGGCTTTGAAGAACCAAGATTTATCTCCTCTTGAGCCTGTCTCCAGGAATGGCTGGGATGTGTCAAAAGCCTTTGATCCTTGCACCGTGTGGCAGGTGAGGCAGTGTGCTGGTTTTGGCTGGGGCAGAGTTAATTTTCTTCCCAGTGGCTGGAGTGGGGCTGTGTTTGGGTTTGTGCTGAAGCAGTGTTGATAGCTCAGGGATGTTTTGGCTGTTGCTGAGCAGCTCTCACACAGAGCCCAGGCCTTTTCTGCCCCTCAGCCCAGCGAGGGGGCTGGGGGTGCCCGAGGAGAGGGGAGGGGACACAGCCGGGACCCCGGGGATGTCCCACACCAAATGGGGCCGTGCTCAGCACAGAGAGCTGGGGGGAGAAGGAGGAAGGGGGAGATGTTTGGGGTGATTAATTTGTCTTCCCAAGTCACTGCTAAGTGTGATGGAGCCCTGCTGGCCTGGGGATGGCTGAACATCTGCCTGTCCATGGCAGGTGGGGAATGAATTCTATGTTTTGTTTTGCTTGAGTGTGAGGCTTTTGCTTTACCTGTGAAACTGTTTTCATTCCAATCCATCAGTTTTTTTCACTTTTCCAACTGTCCCCCCTATCCCACTGGAGGGGAGAGAGCAAGGGGCTACATTGGGCTCATTTGTTAGCTGGGGCTAAACCACAAAAAGCAAAAAATCAAGAACAAAAGTTGGCAAACTACTTCCACTGTTTTCAATTTGTGTTTGGTGAGATTTTTGCAAAACCATCTCTGTGCCTGGCCTTTGCACAAAAAGGCTGTGTTTAGCTGAATGCCTCATTGGCTCAGCTGGTCTAGGTTTGATCTTTTCCTCCATTTCTAAAGTGTACATGTGTTAAAAAGTTAAGAAATGCTTGGAGGATACCCAGCAATTTGGAGGTCCTATATAACCCTGTGTGGNTTTTCTTTTTAATGTTAGAGGTGTTTAATGTTCTTTTCTTTATAATGATAAAGGTGTGCAGCTGAACAGGGCAGGAATTTAACAGACTGAAATAGGAACTCCAGCCATGGAATACACACTGAGCAGACATTCCACTGGCTTCTTTATCCCAGTGGGCAAAGACCCTGTAAATCCATCCCATACTGCCCCCTCTCCCTGCCTTGGTTTCCCAAGAGTTTGTGTCCAGGTGGTCACTCCAAAAATGTTGAGCCAGCCTCAGACCAAAGAAGGAAGGCACCTTTCCTATGGGAACCTCTTTTAAACTTCCAAGGAAAAAGAGATTCAAGAGAAAACTGTCAGCCCACAGTCAGGCTCCCCATAGGGATGGGAATCACAGACCAAGGGGCTGCACAACAGCCCAAGGGCTCCAGATCCACCCTTGCTCACATTGCACTGGCACACCTGGCTGTGCACATGTTTGGAAAACGCTCTCAGGCACTGGTGGAACTCTTGGGGCTGTCCCATGCAGGGCCAGGAGTTGGGCTGTGATGATTCTCATGGGTCCCTTCCAGCTCGGAATAGTCTCTGATCAGTGCAGAGGTGAATTTCTTGTACTTCATCAGGAGCCTGTAAAACGAGTGAGCCAAAGCTGAAGGGTTTTAGGGATTCACAGATCTTTCAGACAAGCCAAGGCCAAGTCTCAAGCAAACCTGAGCCAATGCCTTTCACTTGGAAAGTTCAGGGTAACCTTAGACTGATGGAGCTTAACACCACAGAGGCATTACAAGTACAAATCCACCAGGCTGCCTTGAGACCCTTCCAGGACCAGAGACTGTCCAAGCCCATTTCCCAGTCCAGACTTGTTTCTCTGCTGTAGGAAACAATGCTGCCATATGAATAAAAGTGCAATAAAGTTCAGTGCCAGAGCTGGTAAGTGAATAAGAGTGATTTATTTTTGAACAAAATGGAAGTCACTCCCTCATACTGTCATAGTTACATGACCCTAAGCACTGAGGAGTTTGTGTCCACCTCATCTGGCCACGATTCCTCATGCTGGCACAGAGGACCAGGAGCTCTGGGTGCCCAGTCCTCACCAAGCCCCCCAAGTGACACTGTCCAGGTTCAGAGACGCTGTTCTTCACTCCTCAGGCGCTGAGGATGATGAGTCTCTCCATCCTGCCACACCTCCCCGTGAGTCACCAGGATTTTGTCTCCTGAGTCCTTTGTCTCCTGATCTGGGTGTTCTGAGGAGCTGTCCCTAGATGTACCTGTCAAGGACCTGCCAGTCCAGGCACCATCAACAGCTGCCATCCTGTGGGAAAAAGAGGAGCAAAAACTTCTGCAGTCAATGGTGGGTTTGATTTACAACCCTGGAAGAAACTTGGGCTGATGTAATAACAGAGACATACAGACCTTAAGCAAGAGAATTACAAACCTGTGTTTCTATAGTTATAAGGATATGTATTGGGTGATATGGTGGAGGGTTTTAAGTATAGCAATGTGATTTTATAGTTTAAGTCAAGAATTTAAATGTTATAATAGAAGTATATGTGTGGCCTAACAAATCATTGGTTGAAACACAGCTGCATTGCAGTAAGAAATACTACAGGTATTATTATTATTATTATTATTATTATTATTATTATTATTATTATTACCTACAGGTGATAGGTCATAAAGTCTAACCAAAGTTTCGTTTTAATCGCTTATTGGATTAGAAAGTTATAAATTGCTATGTAACCTTGAAACTCGTGACTGTCTTTCGTTATGGCGACTTGTCACAAATCTTACGGCCTCTGAGGCTGATCTCTTGTTTGTTGTTTTAAGTAATAAATCGTGTATAACCCTGATAGTCCCATCTCTTTAATAAGAACTCCGACAGCAGTGAAAGGTGCCCCGACACCATCCCTTCCTGACCCCCTCCTGCCAGTTAGTCTTTGGGAGTTTTGCACACCAATATTCCCATTCCTTCTCCCTTTGTACCAATCTCCACATCTCTGCCACAACTTCCTCTACCACCACATGGGCTCTGTGCTTGGGCACACCTTTCACCTGAGCTCCAGGATGCCACCCAGAGGGAGAGCCTGGCACTCACTCAATCCACAAGGAAGGTTTCAAGGCACTCAGATGAGGAGCAAAGTCATCCTGATGCCTATCCTTGGTCTT
>VZTH01007983.1:1548-66047 GCA_013397815.1 Aleadryas rufinucha | reverse complement strand
GGCCGCGCCCTCCCCGCCGGGATCGCGGGCAGCGCGTGGGCGCCGCCGCCGCCGGGGCGCGGACCGGCCAGGTGGTCCCGCCTGGGGATGCGGGCAGTGCCCGGGGTCGGGGCTGGGGCGGAAGGTCGCCGTGCACATCGCTGGACGGTACGGATCAGGCGTGGAGTATTGCGGTGGGGTCTCTTTTTGGCACGCTGGCTGCTAGTTGCATGTCTTCAGATAACGAAGATGTCCGTAATAAGTGGGCAAAGTAATAGAATGAAGTGAAGTTATACGGGGAGTTTATATCTTCCCCCCCATACTCCCGCATCTTCATGTGGTAGATTAACTTTTATGTATTTTGAAAGGTTCTGAGAGCAGAGATAAACACGAACAGTGTAGTACTTTTAAAGGTCTGTGAGTTGAGCACTGACAGCTTTCTGGGGCGTGAAAACGGCGGTCATGCTCTGAAGATCATAAAGTGAAAGCTAGGAATTGCCCAGGAGCGTCACTAGGCTCGGTTTGTCCTCCTGTCCTGTAAACCTTGCCTACTACTTAAGTCGCTTTGCATCTGTCACCTGTTGCCCAAAGTTTTCCTTCACGGAGAGCAGAGAAGTAACTTAAAGTCACTCTTTTTGCGACGTGAGACAGTCAAAGGAAAGAATCGCTTTAATCCACAGAAATACCTGCCACATTAACATGGTATGCTGATTTTCGTAGGGTTAAGGGTAGCAGTACTGCTTGTTGTGTGGACAGGGAACAGGTGTTGCTCTGAGCTCTATAGCTCTTAAGTACTGTTTCTATCCCAGAGTCTAAACCCCAAGTTTGTGTCCTTACCTAGGAGATAAAAACTGTGAGAGTTTTTTTTTGCCCAACAGTAGGATTGAATTGTACTTGTTCACACATCAACTCTGTCTTTACAGCATTGCATTTGCATAAATCAGCAGTTGTCTTTTTGAGAGTTCTTTTTCGTATAAGTGCATGTATTTCTGGGCACATCTAAGTTTTAATGAGTAGCTGGGTACAAGCCTAGTATCTTATGTGAATTTATATTGGATTTAATAAATTCCTGGACCCATGCCTATAGGATGTGAGATGACCGATTACACAGAAATAGTGCCTGTGTGTGTGTGTGTGTATATGTGCATGTGTGTATCAGTCTATCTCTAAAAACTCATTGGTACAGTTTTCTTTACATGCAAAAAAGTTTTAGTTGTACTTTAAGCCTTTCTTGTTGCTAAAAAGCTTTCTTGGTGTAACAGAAAGTCTGAGCTTGTTTTAAGTAGTAAAAACTTACTATTACAAACCTGGTCCTATAAAATAGTAATGACAGGTTAGGATACCACATGAGTACTTTTTTGACCTCGACTAGCACTGAGAACTGACTGCTTTTGGTTCCAGATCAAATATGAACAAACACAACTTTCTTCTTAGGCTGTCTGAAGACAGGCTGAGAGGTTGAGGCCGTTAAGCCTGGAGAAGACTCTGGGAAAACCTTCTTTCAACTTTCCAGTAGCTAAAGAGGGACATACAAGAGCCAGAGAGGGACTTTTTACAAGCATATGCAGTGAATAGGCCAGTGGGTAATGGCTTTAAATGGAATGGGTGGGTTTAGATTGGATATTGGGAAGAAATTCTCTGCTGTGAGGGTAGTAAGACTCTCTAACAGGTTGCCCAGAGAAACTATGGATGCCCCCTTCCTGGAAAAGTTCAAGGCCAAGTTGGGTGGGCCTTGAGCAACTTGGTTTGGTGGAAGGTGTCCCAGCCCATGGCAGGGGGTTTGGAACTTGATGATCTTTAAGGTCCCTTCCAACCCAAGCCATTTTTTGAGTGTCAAAGACAGATTGCAGTAGAACAAATATTGTATTTGAGAAGTAATTTGAACCCTGATTCTGAAGTGAGCAATCCCATTTGTTTTGGGGAGAGCACTTATGAGTCCTTGCAGGATTTAGAACAGTATTTCTATCTTAAGTAATGACTACTTAATTTGTAAATTCTCATGATTTTTAAAACCTTTTAGTTCAAATGTTATTCTGTTTGACACAATGCTTATTGTATCCTAAATGCAGATCTAGAATGTTGTGCATCTTTTAGCCTTAGAAAAATAAGGTCTGTTGTGGTATAGTACGAAATCTTTGTCCTTTTGTTCATTTTAAATCCCTTAATTTTATGACTGTGCCTTCTATAGAATATTGCCTTAATTTCTGTGTTAGGGCTGCTGGAGAAATGTCTGGATTTTTCTCAACAAACTGGAAATCCTGTGCTTATGCTCTGCAGACTCTTTTGTAGATGCTGCAAGGACAGTGTACCTGTTACAGCAAGTAGCACTCTTGTATATTTCTAGAGCACAAAAATTTGACTTGTTTAAGCAAATTAGCTACTCCTACTTACCTTTAAAATCAGTGAAGTGTAAAATACTTATGCAAGCCTTTTATTTTTTTAAGTTTCTTTAACTGTATTTTGAAAAATCAAACTGTGAAGTAGTTGAGTTCAGCGGTAACTGTGATTTGATTTTTGAATAATAACCTACAAGCCCAGAAACAAAACAGACATTATTTACCATGTTTTATCTCTAAGTGATCTAGGATTTTTATTTACACATCATTTTGTAGGATCGGTTCTGATGGGGTAAAAAAATCTGGACTGTGCTGCAGAGCTTCAATGGAAATAAATTTTGGAATATGTCATCCCTGACAATGCTTAGAGAAGTGACAGTGAAGCTGACTTAATGCATTTAGAAAACACAATAATATTTTAAAGGTTGCTAAATGTTAGTTTTAGTATATGAAATGACAGCATGTGCATGGTTTTTCAGGTAGAATTTAACTTCTATATTACAAATGTTACAAAATATTAATATTTGCACAATCAAATATTGAAGGTACTGTAACAATGCAATGTTTATAAGTACCGGACAGATTCCACATAAATTGAAGGTAGAACAAATATGCTCAATGTAGTATGAAAATATTTTGCATTTTATTTGGAGTGGTTCCAAAATGAGTCAGACTGTACTTTAATGTGGTTTTGGTACATCAGTTCTGGAGAGTGCTGCTTTCCAAAGTAACGTGCAGAGCTTGTAATACTGTGTTCCATGAAGCAGCAGTTGACTATTTTGAATGCAGTGGGAACTGATAAAGCTGGGATTGATATAAAATCCTCAGCAGCTTTTTCCTCACATTTTTTGCACTGTTTCATTGTCTTTCTAAAGAAGCAGGACTCTCTGAGTAGCCCAGAACAACATAGATTTTATGTTTCAGTTTAGCTAGGTGTTAGCATCCCATCTGTATGGCCGTTATGCCTACTTCAGCCTTGTCCTACAATTAGTATTTATAGCGATGGACTACACTTCCTTTTTCAAATCAGCTGAAGTACTAAATGCATTACTATCTCTTGAAAGACTTAGTTTATGCATATAATAGACTTTCCTATTATATTAAAAATTTATCTTTTGACAGAGATTTAGCCTGTGTATAGGCACATTTAAGTAGAAGCATGTAGTTTTTTAGTGCACTCAGAATAGGATTTTTGTTGTTAACTTAGGAATTAAGAGGGTAAAAAACTTTTAAAAAAATGGTTTCCTGTTACAACTGACCTTGATTATTAGGTAACTGTTGATTTCATAACTTCTTCAGTCACCTAATTTAATAGATCTTTGAGGTGCATGTTTAAAGTGCATGTGCCTAAATGCTTCACATTGTGAGGTCCAGCTGTAGAATGACTTCTAAGGCAGAATTGGTATTTTTCCTTCTTGTTGATTCTAGCTTCTTTTCAATTAAAACATCAAGTCTGTTTTTTCCTGTACTTTTTGCCAGTCATGTGCTTTGAAATTTCTTTGTAGTTGTCTTCTGAAAAAGCAACCTAGTCTAGGGTGTTGTCCTGTAGATTATATAGGAAATTCCATTATAGAATTACTTGTATGCTTTTAATTCCCATAATAGGCCTTCTGATTTGCCAAAGTTAATGAATATTGTATTAAACAATTTAGAAAAGTGACATGCATCTTGTACAGGTGATCTTATTTGTGTGCAGAAGCCTTCTGTTTCTCCCTCTGATTTTTGAGGGATATCTTAAGTCCTATCAAGTTCTCGTATATAGTTCAGATGAGAGCTGCCTAAGTTTTGGGTTAAGTAGTTGAAAGTTCAGTAGGTTTACAGCTGTTTTAAGTAATACTATACTTTTTCAAGTGTCTTAGTATGATACAACAGTAATGCAGAGCTGTGGTGTTACATATACATGCAATATAAATAAGATTTAGCAGATATCTTTAGGATTTTGTAATTTAGTAGCAGTCATTAGGGTTTTTTTACTACTTGACACAAGGAGAAACAGAGACACAGCATGGAAATACTGTCTTTTGCAGGGGGTGCAAGGGGGTATTTACCAAGGTTTTATAGAAATTTCACACAAAAAAAAGACTGTATTAAGTTGCTTGGTATATTTCAGGGTTTTTCAGGGATGATTCTCATCTCCACTAAACCTAATTATAAAAATACAGTGATGAACTTGTTTATACATAGGGAAATTTTGGGGATTAGCTGCCTGGAAAAAAAAAAGGACAAAATTACAGCTTAAGAAGTTATGATATTTTTATCTCTTTGGGGATTTTTTTTTCATGTAAAAAACAAAACCTTTGTATCTTTCCAGAGAGATGCACTTTCCCAGATATCTTTGCCTCACATATTTTCATGAGATTACGTCTTTGCAATGTCTTTTCCAGATTCTAAGAGAAGCAAGTAGTAATTGCTGAAGTTTGATAGCAGTCATTCTCCTTTATTTATGTAGATGTAGCTTACGTTTCTTAGTCCCTAAATATATTATTCTCAATTAAAAAAAAAGTTTCTCTCTTTGTATGGCCATACATAAAGATGTGATGCTAACTAAACTAGACCATATAATCTGTATTGTTCTGGGATATTCCCGGAGTCCTACTTATTTAGAAAGTAAGCATTCACAATAGTCAACAGCAGCTTCATGGAGCACACGTATGGTCATCACACCTACTTCAGCCCTGTCCTACAACTAATATTTACAGTGAGAGACTACATTTTCTTTTTTCCCACTGAAAGGAAGTTGAAACTTACTCATTGCCATTAGTTTTTTTTTTTAAAGTTATCTGTTCCATTGCTATTCTGTTACTTCTGATGGGCATTTGCAGGGTCCTGTGCAACCTCTGCTGGTGTCTGCATTATCTGTGGATTATGGATGTAACTTCAAAAACAATTCCAACAGCGTTCTGCCTTTTATGCAGAGATACCAACAGTAAGCTGGTTGGTGGCCAGAGGAGGATCTTAGTTTTTTCCTCTAGTGTTTAAAGCAGCTGCATTCTGTATCATATTATCTTTAGCCAAATATATGTGAAGAACACAAATACCAGGATGTAGTGGACTGTTACAGAGCACATTATTTTCTGGCCTTCACGTGATGTTTCATTTTGAACCAGTAGTACCTGCAAGTGAATTTCCATGCTGTCAATAATGATTATTGTATTAACAAAGACCTTGAATGACTCAACATGGGTGTTCTTAAGCCTTAATACTGCAACTGGTATTCTTTAGAGAAACTTTGTAATTGGATTATGTCAGGCTACCAAAGGAGCAGTTTGAGTTTCAAATGCCATATGAAATGATGTATCTGCTTGAAGAAAATATTGTGGATTTTTTTTTTTTTAAATTAGGATTTTTAAACTGATTTCTTTAAAAGGTCAAATTTAATCTGTTTCTTAATGGACCAGTTGGCTTGTTGTCTACTATGTGCTTCATTTGCGATGAATAAGATAAATGAACTCTATTAATAAGAGACCAGCTGCTTCAGGAATATTGTCTTTACTACAATGGAAGATATGATGCTGTGGTCACTGAACTTGTCCAGATCTCTTGAGTTTTTGTGGGCAGAAGTGCTACAGCAATTTGCAGTTTCCTGTAATAATAACTTCACATTCATCCTCTGCAAAAATAAATACAGAGGACAATACAGTCCTTCTTCCTACTGAATAATAAGTAAGCCAATGCTATATCTTTGCCTATTTTTCCTATGTTCTCCAAACCATAATTATAGATAAATCTGGAATATGGGGAAATTTGGTATCATGGATTTACTTTATTAAATCCAGTCTCCTGCTACTATTACATAATGTAATCCCTGCTTGTCAAGCTCCATTTTAAGAACAATTTTTATCCTTTTTATTTCTGCTAGAAGGCTGTTCTAGAACTTTGTTAGTCTGAGAGTTGGGTAACTCATTAAAAATAATCTGGAAATTCAAACATGTTTATGCTAATTTTCCTTTCACTCAACGTTTCTGCACTGTTGTTTACTTGGATTTGTTTGGTGAATAATCACATCCTTTTGCTGGACTGAACAAGCCGTTCTCATCGTTTCTTCTAAGAGGTTCTCTGGTTTCTTGGTCATTTTAGTAGCTCTTTTCTGTGCCTTTTAAAATTCATTTTTAAGTTTTCAAGAACTCTAAAAGTAGGGAAAACAAAACTAACATAATATTCTTCATAAGTTTTATCTTTCCTCATCATGTTCTATGAGAACATCAATCATTAAATGAAATCAGTGGTTATGGTCTTCTTTTGACTATGTGGTGCTGTGGATTCTTCAAGTGTATGATTAAAGGTGAAAAAGTCTCAGGATCTTATAGGCAGTAGTAATGAAGTATCTATTTAAACTGAAGAAAAATAACTTGACCTTCTTCCGTATTAATATGGAATTGAAGTACCATTGGGCAGTAATGTAACCTCCCATTGGCATCCTGTGAAGTGCAAATAGCTTTCATTAGAAAGATACATTTTCACAGCACGTTATAAACTCCAGGCTATGTTACAGCGTAGTTTTTCAGATTAGTTAGAAGTTACCAATTTAAATCACTTCCCTCTCCTGAATTTTGCAAACTTGTATTTCACAGGACACAAAAGCTTAAACATTTTACTGTGCTCTGGTGTTTTGCTTAATATAGTTCAGACATGGGAAAAAAGTATGGAAATGCTGTATGTGTTAGGAAGTCTTATCTTCTTTTACCTCAATATTCAAAGCAGGATACAAGGTGCTGCAATGCCTCAGTCATATGGTTTGTTCTACTACTGATGTTAGTTGATTTGCAGGTTGGTTAAAGAGATATTTGCATGCCAGATGTGGATTGTAGTGTCTGTTTACGAAGGTACTCTTGGTCTCTGGAAGATACTGTGTAATTTAAAGCAGATGTCACCATTAGGATTAATTTTCTACTGCGAAAGCCTTTACTTAAAGTAAACATCATGAAAAACAAAACAGGTAACAATAAGAAGAATCAATTTATGATTTTGCCAAGAGATTGGACCAGATGACTCTTGAGGTCCCTTCCAACCTGATATTCTATGTTTCTGTGATTTGATCCTGTAGAGCCATCTGTCTGACATGAGATCAGCTTCTGGTGTCTTCTTGCAGAAGCCACCTCTGCAGCCCTCCTCCACCTCTACCTTGCCAAATAAAGCTCTTCTCCAAGTATTTTCAGTGCTTCTGTCTTTGGAAGAGAAACATTTTGATTCCTCTTCTAACAAGCAGCTGCTGTCCAGGCATTTGATGACTGAGAATTGTTTTGTTTTTGTTCATAGGGACAGATGAACTTAGGAAAAGAGCAGGGGAATGACTTATTAAAAAGCTGCAAAGGCTTTTAATTCTTTTACAGTAAATCTTAGATGAGGTGGTCATTCAGCTGACCTGTTTAGGCTTCCCTTAAGGATATAATTTTTTTATGATGACTTCTTCCTGCTGTTTTCTGCACAAAAATACCTGGGCAAGAACCTGGTTGCTTCTAGAAAATTACCAAATATAAAAATCATCTTTGCTCTTCTTCCCCAAGTCCTCACCCTTGCCACTATCTTACCACCAAGCGCAGAAAAGCCCCATAAATCCTTGGGAAAACAAGCAATACAGAGAGTAAGGTTTCATAGTAAAGACATTTCCTTTCAGTCAACTGAGTTCTTTGTTTGCTAATCGAAAGTGCACAAGAAGGGATAACTGGATGTATTTAAACTTTTTTTTTCTGCTGTAATAATTGGATTAATTTCAAGAAGTGGCCAAATGTCAGTGTAAATATGCACAGATCAGTTCTTAAAAGCCGCAGTTCTTAAAAGTGCAGGTCATATTTAAATGGAAGAACAGAGACATTTGCGATGTGGTGGGGGTGCATGTTGATGTTCAAATGCCTTCCTAGATTATCAGTATTGTGGAGGCCTTTAGAACACTGGGACCTTGCTACTCAGAAAGTTTACTTTTCTCTGTAAGTCCATTCCCTTCCGTCTTCTCACCCTTTTCTGTCTTACCGTATTTACCTTTAACCTTTGTTTACAAATGAGGAGGAGTCGAGAGAGGTAGGAGTAGGGAGAACACAAGAACTTGTCTTCTGTGGAATTTACTATTCATATAAACTATTACTTTAAAGCCATGGATATTATAGAAGGTTGATTTTCCTCTAAGCCTAAAGTTACATATAAGTTGCAGGGAGCGTGCAGGAGAAACTTGCTGCTTTGAAAAAGATTTCTGAGAGCCCGAGGTTATCGATTAAAAAAAGTGGTTCCCTTCTTGAACCTTTTCATGTCTAGAACTACCACTGCCATTAAAACAAGCTGTGTAATGATACTTCAAGGAAAAAAACTAAATACCTTTCCATACTCTTCTTGTGAATTACCAGTTAGCCTACACAGACAGGGAAGCTATGGAGCTATGTCGCTTACCTTCCGGAAAACCTTGAAATAAGTAAGACTTGAGCTTTACTGTAGGAGTGATAAAATCCCCTTATTCTGGGGAAAAGCAGAAATTGTGAAAAAATTTGAGAGACTGATACTGCTAAAACATGTATGTGTAGAAATACATCTGTTCATTCATAAAGTACTGTCAAGTATTTTACCTTCTAGGGTAAATAAAAAGTATTTATAAAATATTTTACCTCTAGGTTGGGTATTAGGAAAAAGCTTTTCATGCAGAGGGTGGTTGTGCACTGGAACAGGCTCCTCAGTGAAGTGATTATGGTACCAAGCCTGCAAGAGTTCAGGAAGTGCTTGGGCAATGCTCTCAGGCACGTGTTAGGATTCTCGGGCTTGTCCTGTGCAGGGCTTGATGACCTTTGTGGGTCTCTTCCAATTCAGGATATTGTATGAAGCTGTACTAACTTGCATACTTCTGTGAAGAATCTGTTTTAGTACAGAAAAAGAAAAATGAACTAATGGCTTCTAAATAAAAAGTAATAGCTTATAATAAAAAATTCAGTTTGCTCTGTGTACTCAGAGATACTTTTGTGAATCTCATCTCATGGTATGTGTTATTTGCATAAAAGTCAGTGCCCTCAAGGGCTGAGCTTTGCCATTTTCATTATTTTACAAGTTGGTTTCTCCATCTGAGTGGTGCTTTGAAGAGCCAGAGTGGGGACCAGGCAGAGGTCTGATAGTACAAAACAGACCAAGGGAAAATAATTGCTACTTTCAATTGGTATCAGATCTGGTTAAACAGGAGTTGATTTAAGCCACAACAAAGTAGGTGAGGTTAAAATAATCTTTGGGAATATTAATTTTTGATTAACCATGTGCACATACTGAAATGTAATATGGCTAGTACTACCTCTTCCCCTTCTCCTGTTTTTTTTCCCCTTCTCCCAGTTTCAGCATGTTATTGACCAAGCCTGATGGTTAAAACTAGAGAAAAATAGTGCAGTTTGGTAAGCATAATGAATGCCTGATGAGATGTTTTTTGACTCATAGGTGTTTGTCTAGGAATTACTGACTGGTTATATTTGTACAGATTGGATATAAGAACTTGTTACCTTAATTTGATAAATTTGTTGATGTAAGTCAGTTCAACTGAAGTAGCAAGGAAATGAATGCACTATAGCTTCTCAATGTATTTTCTTCTTGACAACGGCCAGTGCTTCAGTCTGGTTTTTAGAGGGAATTCCCTTGCTGCTTTTTGTTTTTAAAAAGTATGGTGAGACTTCTGTGTTGGAAAAGATGCTTTTCTTTTTTGAGAATTGAAAATTGTTAGAATCGCAGAAAATCACACTGTTGTCCTTGTATAATCTGTTTGGGGTGATTTTCAGCAAGTCAAGAAAGAGCAAATGTGGCATGCCTACAGGGCAGCTGATACTGACTATGGAAAGTAGTTGGCTGGTGGAGGGGCAGATGAGTACATTTAATAAGGTGAACATGGGCTTGCAGACTGACAGATGGCAGAAATGTATGATGTTTGCAAGCATTAGTTAAAGGGTTTTACAGATAATTTTTGCATGTATGAGTGTTGAGACTGCTCCTGCTGCTTGTTTTCTGGAGAATACTGAAAAATTGTGAAGGCACAAAGAAGACCCTGTGAACATTTGAAGAGCATATAAACATGCTTCAGCTTCTTGAAAACCATGAACACCATATAGCATATGTTTTTTGCTAATACTTAATCTGAAAGTTAAAGATTTATTTATATCACAGGAAAAAATCTTGACGAGAAGTTTCTCTAAGAGACCAAGATGTATGGAGATCGAAGTGTTGGCAGAAGCTATACAAATTAAGATTATAAACCTGCAACTGCAAAGCTAGTGAGATACCTCCTCAAGACTATAATGGGGTTTTCATTGTTGGAAAATCTTAAATTGTTTGGGTTATTTCTTCCCCGAGTTGCAGTCTTGTTCACTTATATCTGTTGGACTTGATGTATTCAGTCCTGAAACTCCTGTTCAGAGTAGCAGGGCTTGTTGATCACATTGGTTTTTTTCTTGCCTTAAAAAGAAACGTTTTCAGTCTATTTGTAAGTCACGAAGTTACATTACTTGAATGTACATGTGTGAGTGAAACTTTGAGATCTGTGAAGAATACATCCCTAAGACATTTTACAGTTGAGACAGAGATTTTATGAAGTTCTTCAAAAACCTTAAAATTCTCACAGTTCTTGTATATACAATGTTTTGTCATCTATTACCATGACTGGTTTAATTGGAAAATAGAAAACACTGACATAAGAATGCAGAGGTGTCTACGCAGATTCTTGTAGGCATAAATGTAAGTTTGGCAATAGATTTAATGAAATTTTCTCACAAATACAGTCAGTATGGTTGGCTTTTTGCTATATGAGCTTAGAGCTGCTGCATCTTCATGCTGTTTGGGAGCCTAAGGTCAAATGAGAAATCCAAAATATTTCATTTTATGAAGAGGCGTTTAGGCATAGCAGTACATTTCCTGTTTACATAGCCAAGTCTTCTTTGTGTGCGGAGAGATTTCCTGATACACTCATACAGAATTTTTGAGTTTGCACTTTAGGCTGTAGCTTCTGTTGCTTAGCTGGTTGAAGATGCCATCATCTGCCCCCTAGCCAGCATGACACAACTCATTTTCCTGTGAACCAATGGGATGTTCCTCTAAGTCTTACCACCTTTTGTTTATCCACAGAGTGCAGGATGGAAGATGAAAATGTTAAGGCCATGTTCAAGAAATTTGTTTAGCATTTATTTTTCCAGGTTTAATTGAGAAGTGAAAAATTCGAGGTTCTGTAAAAATACAGTTTTTTGCCATCCTTTTTCTTCTGTAATCCAAGAGACACATTGGTCTCTGGTCTAAGTAAATTAAACCCAGACATTCACAGGATCTACTCACTTCCTTTAGCTCCGTATAACCCAAGAACTTCCAGTTTTTATATTCTTGTACAATATTGATAGCTGTACGTAGTGCTGCCTTTTCTTATTTAGTGCCTTCTCTGTGTAGTTGAAATACAACAGGTTAAAATGTGTTTATTCTTATTCCATTTGCATTGCTACAGCATAGCAACCATGAAATTCTTTGTTTTGTTGATTCAGTTAGTTTTACTCTTGTCTCCTAATGCAGTGTATCCCAGATCTCCCTGGGAGTGGTAATCATCTTAAATTTACTAAAATGACGTTGCAGATCACGTGGCTTTTTTCCTCCAACTTTCTGACAGCTTCCAAATCATTTGTCAGTGAAATATGCGTAATGCTGTCACAGCTCCTCCTGACTGACACTCCAGAGCCTCTTTGATGCTCTGTGTGAGAAGCCAGAGTTGTCAATGCACTTTGAGACTTCAAGACTGTTTTACAATAAAAACTCACTCACATGCCTACTTTTGTCACTTTTCTTGAGGAGTCATTATGGAGCTCTGAGTACTATGTTGCTGGGTCAAGTGTCAATTTTGCAATGTTTTCTTGAACATTTAATGTTCCCAAAGGAATCCATAATATTTTGACGAACATTTCTCTTGTCCCTTTGTAAGTCAAAATGGCACTTGAAAAACAATGCATTTGTACACATGGAATGAAGCACAAGACAGCAATGTTACTCTTACTAGTGAACGGGTTGGGGGGGATGTTTTAGTGGCTTGATACTTTCTTGGTTGGTTGGTTGGTTTGGTTTTTCTTTTTAAAACATGTTAAGTGATTTAAATCTTGATCCCCTGCCCTGTTGTGGGCTATGCAAGAGAGGCTGAGTGCAGTGAAGGGGGGCAGAGACTATGAGGTTCTGCATCAGTGGGAGTTGGAGTTGCTGCTTATCAAGTCCCACGTCTAGATTCTTGGCAGATATCAAAGCTAAACCAGTTGTATGCCAAGTTCTTGCCTTCCTTCCTGTCCCACAGTAAAATAAACCATGTGATTTGGGGAGATTTATCTTTAACTTGTACATCTTTCTGTAACTATTACTTTGGTTTTTGCTGTATATAAGCAGGTATTGAGTAATTTCAGTGTCTGTTAAGTGTTATGGAGGGATTTCACTTCCATCTGAGTTTCTACATATGCCTTTAGTTTGAAATTAAAAAAAAGTTATCTATAAAAACATTAAATACCATTTTTAATGTTTGAATTACTGTTTGAATTTGTTTCATTTGGGTACTTAAAAAACAGGCACTTTTTAGTGTAGGAGTGGGATTTTAAAATAGTTGCTGAGTATATTTTGTTAAAATAGCGTAGGTGTTCAGCATATTTTTCTGAAGCTAAACAGATTGTTCAGATAATCCCTACCATCAGTGTGGTAGAATTTTTTATGCTGCTGTATGTCGTACTGTCAGCAGAAGTTTTGTCACACTGTTTTGTTAAACTTCATTAAAAGTGTGTTGGCTCTTTAAATATGAAGTCTTATACTTCTGTAACTCCTCATTCATTCTGGTGTAAGGATTGTATTTTTGCCTCTCAGAGAAATTTAGGAGGGGGAATTTATGCTGAGATCCAGATCTACAACATGGAATTTGGTCTCTCAGAAGTTTACTCCTGCTTCTAAAAGGATGTCAAGTATATGGAAAGTTTGATTGTTTTTTTAAACAAACAAAACCCCCTAAATTGATAAGACACTTCTGGAAAACCTGATTGTTTCCCCATGAAACAAATTAATGTAGTCAGTAATTAAGTCCTATTATTACTGAAATGCAAGTTTCAGATTTTGTTCGGATACGTGAGTTTAGAGTTGTGTCAGCATCTCTGTGGTCTCAGCAGAGCCATGCACTGTGCCTTCAGACCTCCACAATAAAACTGGCCAGTCAGTGACCTTCACAGAAGTACTGAGCTTCTATAACAAGTCAAACAGAGAGACTCTCTAAATTGCATAGGCTTCTGCTAAAGTTTCCCCAAGTGTCCTCAAATAACCCCTTTTCAGAGAGGGATTTATCTTACCTGGGTTGGAATCCAGGTGTCCTGTTGGACTCTACACCAGTCTGTGACAGCAAGCGAGGAGTTTAGTGATTTAAGTATGCACTGCAGGGGCAAAGGTGTTTCCTTTGTTGTGTGTCTGCTGCTTGGTTATTTTATCTGACAATGTCAATTTTTGTTCTATGAGAAATAGTAACTATCTGTATACATTGCCTGTCCTGTTCATCTGGGTTTGGATTTGCTTTTTTTTTTTTTAAGGTCTTTCTTTTCTTTCTTGGTTCTTTCAGGTTTTGTTCCCCAGCTACACTGAAAAGTTCCAGTCTAGTTAGTTTCTGCTTTTAAGTTAGCAAATCTGTCCTCTGGTTGTCCTTTGAACCTTCTTTATGGTTACTGTGCCCATTCTGAGTTAGATTGCAAGAAACTTCATGGAATATTCAAGGCAAGAAGCGTCAAATAGTGATAGTTACTGCTTTTGGCATTCTTTCTCTACTAGGCCTTAATATTTGTGACTGTTGCTGAGTTGATATTATAACATAACTGCCTGCAGTGACTCTGAGATCTTCCAAGGAATATTAAAGCTAATGTAAATAGCATCACTATGTGGATATAATTTTTTTTTTTATTCTATGTGCATTAGTGTGTGTTTTCTAAACGTAATTTTCCTATATCACCTTACCTCTTTGGCATTTAAGACTGTGACATCCTTCTGCTGCTTTTCAAGAAAGGAAAAAAATGAAAGCTGATTATGAATACATGTATCAGCAGCAAAATATGTTACTCAGTGTTAACACCCTTTTTCCAATTTGATCTCCAGATTTTATGATGGCTCTGATAAATAGTAAGACTCGTTTGAGATTCGGAAGGGAATTATTTGGCAGGAAAAAGAAGTGTTAATACAGAAAACCTACTTAAGTTTGATTCTGTTATAAGAAGCTGCTGCAACTGAGTTAAGTATTTGTTGCTGCCTTCATGCACTGGCAGTTGTGAAACCAGTTTGGTTGGTCTATCCTGTGATATTCCAAATCATTGAGTATTTTACTGGCTTAAAGCCCACATCCTGTTGTGTTTCTTTCACGATAAATACTTTGCACAGCTGGAATATGCACTTTGCTGAGTTCAGTACTTAGCAAAACTGAAGCTAAGAGTCTTCTGCTACCTTCCTTACAGCTCTACTACTGCCCTACCTTGGTCTTTGAATGAAAATATTTGTTTGGACTGTAAAATATTATGAGGATTATGTAGGTTGCTAATGATATTTTTGGAAGTATAAAAGAGCAAGAGCCAAAAGCTTTTGAATTCTCAATGGAATGTGCTTTTTTCAGAAATATGTATCTCTTTACTCAAAAAGCTATTGTGCAAGCACCTCGAGGTATTGCTTATCTGTGGAGAGATGCTAAAAACCAGAATCTGACTATTATGCACATCCATGTTATGTTTTTTCATGCAGTAGGACAAACCCACAAATTATAAAATGATTTTTTTAGGTATATTTTGGGAAGCTATATACCAACTAGTAAAGTTAGCAGCTGCATAATCTTTTAGCCACTTGGGTAATTCAGTTCAAGGAGACTTCTTAAGCTGAAAGCTTTACTAAATTTTTTCACTAAGGCTGAACTTTGGACAGTTGTTATTGGATTTTGTTTTTCTTTGAGGGAAGAGAAGTTTCATTTTTCATATTAGAAACAGGAGGAGAAAGGATTAGCACAAAAAAAAAATAGGCACCTTGAGTGTCATTACTGAAAAACTGGCACTGTAAGTCCTAGTTTTTGTTTGACTTAGTTGGTGTTCTATTTCTAAGTAACTATGTGCATATTTTGGTGGCCTCCAAAACCAATAGGAAAATAATTCTCAATGAGGCTATTTATGTCAAACTTCGTATTGGTTCTCTCATCTGTATTTATAGTTACTGTTTCCCACACTAATTTTGAGAGCAGTCTTGTCTTTACCCAGTTTATAATTAATATGCCACTGTGATTTTTTTTTTTTTAATTTTATTTTCAGTCTTTATGGGAATCAACAGCAGAATACACAAGATTAATTTATATATTTAGCTTGAGGGTATGATATCAAAGTTAAATTTGCTAGCTCTTTGGCTGCTAAGTAATGAGTGTGACCAGCTAGCATAGAGGTAGCTCCAGTTATATCACTGTTCTGGGCTGTTGTCTGTGCAGAGTGGATCCCAGGAATATTGTTTTGTATTGGAAGGTGCTTGTAAAATGATTTAGCAAGCCTGTTTTTGTGAATAATTGGCTTGATAAGAGATGCTATGATACATTGTATGTTTAGGGAGCCAGAGGTTCAGAATCCTTAATAGCTGAGCTATTACGAAAGTCAGGAGGAGCCATTATGATCTCTCTTAACAATGTATAGATTGGGTGTCCATAATTCAGATACAAGTCATAAAATAGAATTGACTTCGGAGAAACTGTGTATTGCCCTTCATGTTAGACCCAAAGATATCTGCAAAACCATCTGCTTATTGGTTGCTGTAATTTTAAATAAAATAATTAAAAATAACAAGCACCATCCCTACTCCCTCCTCCAACTAGTTAGTGCCGTGTTTTCCTCCTCTTGCAGGCAATATTTTAATATGCGCTGTTTGCTTATGTCAAGAAAGCTAACATGAATGTTTTGGGAAGAAGGTATTTTGCTTGGCTGCTCACTTAAGTCTCTTGAGTAACTCAAGAGACTCTTCATTGATTCATATTTATGTACATGTTCAACTGCGGATGAAAAAGGATTACAGTCAACAGACGTGGAGCTCTGAAAGGACCATCCATTGCAGTTAAGCATTTTAAATGCTCACAGAAAGGAAAAAAATGCTGCATTTGGGAGCCAGTGTTCAAAATCCAGACTACCGTGTTTGTGCTCTGTTTGGTTTGCATTGCTCATTGCAGATGGCAAATATTGTCTAGACTGAAACTTTTCACCTTGCAGAGAATTCCAATTCCAGTTTAAAAGGAATTGGTGATTTCAGAATTGGGTCCAGTTTCAGAACTTGTTTGGTTTTGAGCTTGCTAAGAATTCCCGTGTTTTTTGAAAAGTATACTTTCATGGAAAAGTTCCCACTTTTATTAAATAGAGTCTAGGGAAGCCAGTATGTGAAGTGCTGCTGGGCATTTAAAATGAAATCTACAACTCCTTTATGCCACCCTTCATTGAGAAAAGGGAGAGCAGGAGGCTGTGATGGAATGGAAATCCAGCTAGCCAACAAACTGTGAGCCATGCAAACTTGGTGCTCTAAGTACAACTTCTTGCCTCATACTTGAGGGAAAATGACGTTGTAGTGAGATCAGGGACGTTCTGCAGTCAGTCTTTGGTTAAAAATACAGTCTTAAACAACAAATTTTCCTTTATGAATAATGTAAAATAACTGGTTCAGGCTCAAAGTGTTTCTATTTTTTTAATCTTCATTCTCTCAGTGAATTATTGACTTATTGGCTTATTATTGACTTTTCCATTGTGTGTGGAAACAAGATGGATGTTTTCCAAAAGCTTTGTTATCAGCTATTTCAGTGTTTTATATCTTTAAAGAAGTATTTTTTTCCCATTTCTCTTGGGGAAAATGTGTAGGCTTCTTCTAGAACTTTTATGCAAAGAAACACTTCCTTTCCTGTCTTTTCAGTATTCCCTCAGATACTGATTCTTGAGATGGAGCTGTGATGAAGTTAGATTGAAATCTTAGTTGGAATTAATCTGAGTGAAAATTTTTATGTTTTTTGAGAAAGAGAAATAACATCCTTCAGCACCTGAAAACTGATGGAAACACTGTATATGCAAAAATCCTATATTAAACTTACTTAAATGTAAACTCTTCTGATTTAAAAACATCAGAGTTTAATTGTGCAAACCTTGATACTTCTGTTCCAATTTTGTTTTCTTTTTTTTTTTTTTTTTTTTTTTTTTTTAAGATTCTTGAACTAAAGGTTAGCAAATGGCTGTTAAGGAAGCAGGCATGTTTGTGTGTCGGGTGTTCTCCATTTTCATGGAGACTGAGTTGAAGCAGAGAGCACTAACTGCTGTAGCTGGAGTAGCCGGGCCTTCCGTAGGGGCTGCATTAAATGGATCAAAACAATGTTGTCCTGCTTATTTATTTATTTTTCTATTATTTATTTTAATGAAATTAGCATTTTCTTCATTCCTTTTAATATAAAATTATTTTTCAAAATTGTGCCTTCTTGGAAGAAAGAAGTTGCAGATTTTGTGGTGACAGGGAAGTATGAGAAGCTGTGTTGTTTGTAGCTCTGGTTAACATCTCCTGGTCTGACAGAACGGCATCTGGGATAATGGGCGAGAAGTAGGGATCTACAACGGTCTACCTAATCACCAGTTTGGGGTGTGTGGCCTTAAGCAGTCTTGCTTTCAGCATTTGCATCTGTAAACAGGGTAGTGGTGCTGGATATGATATAAAAATGTACTTTTATTTTTTCTAGACTTGGCTTGCTTGAAGACTGAAATAATTCTGTGTTCAGTACTGGACTTGGATGCTATGCAGTGAGCAATAATGGGAGGAGGAAAGAGCAGTACTGAACCCTGAGGAAAAAAAAAGAATCATGTGATAGTTGTCCACGTAGTGACTGCCCTCAGGCTAAGAATAAGTTAGGAAAATTTTTGAAGTGGAAGGGTGAAGATAATATACATGTGCAAGGAATTAAGCTTTATAATCAGTCTTCACTGAAGCCGTTTGGGCTTGGTAGTCCAAATCAACTTTTTTGTCAGCTACTTATTTATTAATGCAGTTATTTTTACTGTTAAAAGTTATACTTGGGTAACCTCATAGTATGAATCACTAAACAAATCCTTGCTGGAAGAATTACAGCCTTGAAATATAACTAAAGGTGTAATGGCCCACATCCTCTGGCCTGTGGACCAGTTGAACATAATGCAGCTTGCATCTACCTATCATTGCTCATACACTGGAGAACATCTCCTTGTGGTTCAGCCAGGAAGATAGAACATTTTCATGATCCTTGCTTTTTTAGTGTGAACGCAGCTGCTCCTTTTGTCTGTTGCTGAAGCAGATGACCCTGGATGGGTGGCTAAAGAGGGCTTACCCCGGGTGGTGTATCGGCTCATCTGTGAGAGCGATAACCTCCTACTAGCAGGTGGTGGTGATCAGCTAATGGTGTCTTGAGACATTCAAGCAATTACAAAAAATATGTGTCCAAGTCTTCCTACAAAGAGCATAAGCACAACTGTGCAGGGTTGGACATGAAGCTTATCTGGTGTTACATCCTGTCTCTAGATACGAGTGAGTGCTGTGCTGTGGGTTCTGTTTTTCTCTCACGCACGGCACTGACTGTCCAAGGCAGAGAAAAACAGCAGGCAGAATGTAGTGAGGCATTCACTGCCTCCAGTGCTTTGGGGCTTGAAGATTTCCTGAGCAAGGGTTTAGTTATGTCTTTAATAGCTCTCAGTGGATTTTTCTTCTGTGAACTTGTCTAGTCCTTTTTTGAACCCACATAAATTTTTAATATCCAGAGTATTCTGTGATAGTGAGAGTCATTATTTAACTACAAATTTTAAGAAAAAACATCTTACTTTGTTTTGAGTTTGCTTCTTGCTATGTTAGAAAGCGTTTTGTTTTCACTTGGGAGACAACCATCCTTTCTGTACTGCTTGTCATTTTGTAGAACTCTTGTGGCTTCCCAGTTACCCATTTCAGGCTGATTACTGTGTGTGCATTTCTTTAAACAAGGTATTCTTGCCATTTGCTTACCATTCACCTTTGCTTCAATTCCTTGTACCTTTGATATCAAGAGACAGTGTCGAGGAGTAAGACAAAATCTGTACATAGTTTTTAAGTACAGGTCTCTCATGGCTTGAGGGAGTGGCGTTAATGATGTTTCTCTTTTTCCCCAGTTTCAAATAATTACTAGTATTTAATATGTTTCTTGACCATGCCTGAGTGTAGAGTAATAAAACAACCTAGTTATTGTATATCTGTTTTAATGACAAGGTCTCATTTGTTAGTGATAGTAGTTAGTTCAGAACTCATTACGCATGCCATAATATAAACACTACTAGTACTAATGGATGGTAAGATTATTAATTAAAGGATATCCCTCTGCCAGGGAGATAACGAGAGGATGTTTTCATATGTTCCTAAATATTTTTGTGACAGGAAAGTAGTACAAAATTCCGGAGAATGAAAATTTGGAAAAAATGATACATGAACTATGTAGAAGGCTGGTTGGTCCTTCTTACAAGTTACTTGACTTAAGAAAAGCTAGACAGACTTCAGCTGAAAGTCATTCAAGTTCCATATTTTTTCTGAGAAGTTAAGTAAAAAATCCAGCAAAATGAATATGAGGAATATTTTTTTTTTTTAATTCAATGATCCTGTTCTTTGAAATACCTTTACATAGAAAGAAACATCATATGAATACTGGTTTTTACAGGGATTATTTCTTATTCTCTCTGGCTGAATGCAATAAATCCGGAAAGTAAAATGCAAAAACTGTAGGTGTTAAGGAAAGTCTCATGCAAATTGAAGTTAACTCCAAACTCCTTGGGAATGCTTAATTCTGACTTGTTTAAGCAGGAGCTCACCTGGTGAAAAACTGATTTGTAGTTGTGCATTTCATTAGTTATTGAGGCATATTTCATTTGGCTGGTACTTTTCCCCTCATTATTAGATTGTAGGTATTTTGGTAACAATTTTTTGCTTTTATGTTACTGCAAGTGTTTTAATTTAAACCCTCGAAAATGTATTATTAAAAGGCTTTTAAGTGTTTTCATGACTCTCACGTCTGCATTTTGTGAATTCCTTTCATATTTTAAAGGTAGAAGATGGTTTAACTAGCATGTTCAGCTTGTTTGCTGTATGAAACTGATGTGTTTAGTATCCATTTTCTCTAAGTAGTGGGAAGGAGCTAAGCAATTCATGGTAGTGGACTGGCTCTATGGTAGACTGAATGCATAAAAACTGCCTTTAGACCAAATTTAGTCAAGACATTCAGTGACATTTAACATCACTGAACAAAATCCTGCTTGATTAGGAATCTCAGTTCTGCCCTCCATCTGTGGAAGTGCATATGTGACTCTTAACAAATGTTACATCTGTTTGTCTGTGTGTGTTAGAACTCTCACACCCCCACCCCTTGTTAAATGCAGTACTGAAGTACAATGTGACTGTGATATTACTTGTCTGATCAAAAGAATCTAATCAAACATTGTATTCCTGAGCTTTAAGAGCCTGAAAGAATTTCATATGGTAAGTGTTTCATTTCCTTTAAAGCCGAGTGGTAGTATTTTCTTCTTTTTAAAATAAGCTGAATGTACACATTTTAATTTTTTCCCCTCTCCTCCTCCTTCTGGTCTTACAACACATTTTACTTTGTTGCCCAAGCACAGAAAACTTTGCCGGGAAGAAGGGTGAGCAATGCTTCTGTTTCCCATGACCCTCAACTCTAATGTTGTTCCAAGAGCTCACTACTTACAAATGCCTTGATAACTGCTTTCATTCCTTTCATCCCTCCCCCGCCATCCAGCACAGGCCAGTGGGACCCATCCTCCTTTGAGCAACTCTCTTCACAGAACAGGGGAATCTACTTAATGTAAAAATCATGGAACATAAAAGCATTGAAAGATATATTGCAGAATTTTTTACAGCTGAAGATCTGCGTGATAATTGCTGCAGTGATTTATTCTTGGTTTCCTAGAAGCAGCTTCTTAGAGCTCCCTGTTCATGCCAGAAATAATCCCATTTTTTTATTTTTTCCTCTGGGTAGATATTTAGGTAGGGGTATTAGTGAGGAAATTGCATCTCATTCTGTATGTGCACAGCACAGAACTGGTGGAACTGATCTTGGTCAGATAGTTGGAGCTGTGGCTTCTTTAAGAATGTGTTGCAGCATAGGCTTTAATTATATTCTGATATTATTTTATCATATCGTGTATTTCTTTGTTTTTCATTTTCTGCAAATAGCACATGTATTTTTAAAATTTCTTTGGGCGCATGGTAAGATTAAGAACAAACAGAGAAACATGTCTTTTCAAGTACTACTGAAAGATCATCTGATACACCAATACCTTACATTTCACTAGAAATCTGGAAATTCCCATGTTTTTTCTGGCAACTCCCTAGTTGCCAGACAGGAAATCACTCTGCTTTTTCAACCTCTGGCAGCATCTGCTCTTAGTTTCGATGTTGTCTTTTTTGTGGTGCTTCTCTGCGTGCTCAGTGTCGCTGGGATGCGCCAGGAGGAGTGAGAAATGACATAGCATGCCTGATAAACCATGTTTCATTGAAAGAGTCTGGGGGGAGAATACTGGAATGTGGACCCAACTCCCTGGAAAAGTCTGACACTGTTCTGGGAAATAAACATCCATGGGGTGGAGGAAGAATGTGGAAGATCATGAAAGAGCATTTAAAATCCCCAGAAGGAGCAAGACAAAGTATGTTGAGGGTCAAAGCAAGTTTGCAAGGATGAAAGTTTAGGAATCTTTGAGACGTTCCTGATAGAGAACTATGGAGTAGTTTTAGCAATAGAGAGGGAAAATACTGAGAGTGCAGATGAGTTAGTAATGATACTCAATTATTTGAGAATGGGAAAAAAGCAGGGAAATATGCTTGTTTTCTAAGATTTATTTTTCTCCAAGACAGAAGAAATGGTGGAATATTTCAGTCCTTACAGTGGATCTTGGCCAAAAAGCTTACAGGATGAAAATAGCCGTATCTGCGAAGCTGTCATTGTATAGAAATGTTTTGGTTGAATGTAATTTAGAAAAAATATAATAATATGCTAGAAATAGTACTAAGTTGTACCCTACAGCCAATCTTTACCATTTCAGAAGTAAAAGGAAACCAAATGCTTTCTGAAAATTCTAGCCATATTTGTGGAAAAATACTGTAAAAAATTGCAGTGGTGGCAAAGGAAAATTTTCTGTTCTGCCTTGTACCGTGTGATTAGTCACTTGTAAAGTGTAAATCTGTGAATATGGTTTGATAATTGAAAGGTTTAGACCCTGCAAAGTCAGTTTGTTTTCTAATCAAATGCAGCAGTATTGTTAAACAGTCTTACAAACTAAAATATTGTGAAAGGATTTTGTAAGAATGAGGTAGTGGGAAATAAAACACAAGGATGTGGGAGTATCGAAACAAAATGACATCACTTAATACGAGAAAGAGCTATGAAACTACATATGTGGTTTAACTTCAGAGAAACAGATGAGCAGTACATACTGTGTGGTGTCCTTCACATTAAGGGTTATAGGGCATACATTTTTAGTTGCATTTGTGTTATTTCATGTATTTATAATTATGCAAAGTCAAAACAAGGTCGTAATTTTATAGATTTCACAGCTTTTGCATACTAAACTAAAGTTCATTTCTTTCTGTTCTGATAATGTGAATAAGGTTAGGTTTCCCCATCTACATGTGAAGTGAGCAGGGATAAGGAGAGGAATAGTGAAAAGAGGGATGAAATATTGTCAATATTGTCTTTTGTCTGTATAATATTATTTGGTTCAACAGTTATCTTTCAGGGAAGTTTTAGTATGTTTTTTATCAAGTAAGCATGCAAATGTGGCGTAAAAATCCCCCTCTCATTAAATATCAGTGATGCATTCTTGGAGTGTCTTCAACACTGTATTAGATTTAGTTCCTAACTGTAGAGGATTACTAAGAATATCCAAAGTACTGCACAAGTGTCTAACATAAGGAAGTTGTGACTTAACAGGGTTGGTATGAACAGCTATGAAGTTTACAGAACATACAGACTTTTCAGGAACTCTTGCCTCATAGTGTTAAGAAAGTGAGGATTTTGTTGCATTTGATCAAGGGGATTTCTGAGTACTTTCTAGAATGAGAAAGTAAATTGTGCATTTTTCTCATGGAAATATTCATGAGTAAGAGAACGACACTGAAAAATTTCAGTGGCTTATGTAACCCCAGAGGAATGCAGCAATGCATGGGCTACATGTTGACATATTCTCCTGATGTCCTTTCCCTTGAGATTGTGGGAAGAAATTAGCTTCCCTGAAATAAGGAGCAAAGCATAGAGCCTAAGGTAAAAAAGTAATGTGAGATTGTAGGGGTAGGGAGTTGGTAGAGAGTTGTTTGTTTTAGTTGTTTCTTATTGTTCCATGAATAGCAGGTTGGCAAAGAATATGCACTGATGAAGCTGGCAAATAAAGGGGATAAAGAGTTTATTGAGAGCAACAGTGAAAGACTGTGTCAGTACAGAGCAGTGGCCCTAGAGCTGCAAAATCTCTGGCACTGGGCACTGGATTCTCTATTCCCTTGTTGTCTTTTCTTGTGGAGTCTTTAAAAAGCATTGTGGCAAGTGGCCAGCATTAGCTCCATCAGCCCTTGCAGATAGTCTCTACTGTGCCAGCCTGCCCTGTGTTTTGCCAAATTAAATTATTCTGCAGAAATTTGGATAAAATGTGGTCACTCATAAGAGGAGAGGATTTTTTCTTCCTTTTGTCTTTTTTTTTTTCTCGTGACAATCAGAAAAATTAATAGGATCCGGAAATTAACTCAGTTGATAAGTAAAGAATAACAAACGTGTGTAAATAATTTCATCAAATAGATTTCTAAAAATACAAGTACCATGGAAAATATTCCATGCAAAGGAAGGACTCCAATATTGAAAGCCATGAAACCAAAGATGTCAGAAGCTGCATCAGCTGACTATACAGATCTTTTTGTCAATGTTTAAAAGGCATGTTAATGTGCACTATAAATTGCTCTCTAACTGTAGGTGATCTGGACATGTTACGGCGGTGATGTTTTATTAAATTGGGATTGCCTGTTGTGGCAGCAAGCCCCAGAATTCTTTTCATGTGCAGTTGAAGGAATTAATTGCACTACTGGCATATGTGCCAACATTCCCATGCTCAGGATTGCTGCTTTGGGCTGATTTGTAAGACATTTTCATGTCCCCTTATTTGTGCTGACCTGCTACCATATATGTTATGAGTAGGAAGATTTTTCTAAATGTGATAATTACCTAAAACCGTTGATAGTCATTTATTTTTCAGTTTAAATTAGTAATGAGCAATGAAGAGTGGAAAGGCAAAAATTGTGAAAAAAATGCATTTTGGTGCTCTTCTCAGAATTAAGACCAACTACTGTGCTGGAAGTTTTAATGAGAAAGCCCTTAAGCCAGGAAGAAATTTGAAATATAGTAGTGATATACGCAATCTTCTGTGATCACTGCTTTTAACTGCTTAATCATTCATACTGCCTAAATATAACTGTACTGCCAGCTTCTGTGTTTACAGTCTATGATGTGGAAAATAATATCCCACTGTGACATGTTCTACTTACAATCAAATTGACTGTAGCAAACATAGAAACTTTTGAAGTTTAGTGCTTCTCAGTGGGGTGTTCTTGTTCCTCCAACTTATTTCTGGCTGTTGATATAGCTTGCATCCTTGAAGCTCATTCCCTCATAAAATAACAAAGCCAAGGAAGTTCCCTGTTCATCTTCATTGTAAAAAAGCATCTCATGAACTATCTAAATAGACATTTATCTCACAAGCATTTTTCTGAATAAACAGTGTTTTACAGATATGTATTTGTAATACTGAAAGCCCTTTTTTCACTTTTATGAATTTTGAAATGCTTCCTTGCTTCTGTCATTTAGTGTGGTAAGAATACTGCAAATCATGCTCGTAGCTGCTGTTTCACAATACTAATGTCTCTCATATAAAAACTACTGTCTCAAGTGTTTAGATAACTTAGCCAGAACAGAATTGTTTATAGAATGAGAGTTGCCTATGAAAGAAATTAAGAAAATAAATCTATTTGTAAAGAAATTAAAAAATAACCATAACAATGACTCATTTTCAGATGTTGAGGAGTAGAGGTCAGTGAACTAGATAAATGTTTCTGTGCATTTTAGCATACTGTTTTATCAAGCACTGGCAATACTGTTCAATTTCTGCTGTTTTTTTCACAATGCCTTAATGCTTAGTGTTGCTGAGTAGCTTAGGTTTTAATAAACCTATATATCAGTGCATGACCAAATGAGATAGCTCATCAAGCATGGCACCACAATGCATCTAGTCAAATCTGGTAGTGGACTCGTACTGCCCCAAAGGTTTGAAACACCAAAGGTGACTGTACGTGGTCTCCTTTCCAGTCTTCAGTTGTCCTGAAATTCAGCTGACTGAAGGATTGCCTGAATGTCCTGCTAGGTCAATCATCACCCCTTTGCTTCTGCTTTCTTTGAAGCCATGCAGTAATAACTAGCTTTGTGTCAGATGGCCAGATATGTTGCTGTTACTGTATTAGCCAGAGTGTCTGTTGTTTGAAGTCCCACTTACTGCATTCCAGCTGGTGCTCAGAAGTTCATTTAGGCATGTTTAATCTTCTCACAAGGTTTCAACTGCTGTTTTTCTTTATTAACCCAATGAATGATACCAAACTTTTCCAGGATGATTGACATCAGTCAGGAAGAACATTGGTTATTGGAACTCCATTTGCTAATTAAGTCATCTTTGTAAGCAAACAAGTGGAAAGACTTTGGCTTTGATGTGTTTGCTGAGAACACTTTCCTGCAGGCTGCTACTAGGGTAGGGATATGCATCCTCTGCAAGTGCATAGTTTCTGCTTTTGGAGATTGATTGATTCCTATCAAAAGTTTGGACTTTATGCTGTTCTTCCAGACACCAGACTGGCAAAACCAAACAAACGACAACCTTCCCAGCCCAATAAAACAATTCATTGTGCTTACCAACTTGTGGAAATCTTGTCAAGTGTCCTTATCTGTAGGACTTGGTCCTTGTTGTGACAGGCTGTGCCATGCCAAAGCATACACTCGTTTTTTCATGCTTCGGGTAATAGCATCCATCATTTCATCACATTGTTGCAATGTATTGTTCTCTTCTCCTCAAGACTCTATATAAGAATTTATTTTATGATCTGTTTAACAAATCTAGGACAAGAAAGTGGAAGAACAATTCTGGTAATACAAAGGGTTTGGATCATAGTTTTATCATCCTATATTCAGCTTTAAGGCCCTGGTGCCTAAAATAAGTTAATATATTACAGTTCATATTATAAACTTCTCTTTGGCAATTTCAAAGAAAGTGAATCTTAAATACAGCTGCCTTTTAGAATAATCCAGAGGAATTTTTCGCATGTTTTTATTGAAAAAATGTGTTAAGTAAGTTACTCAAATTTATAAAACTTCAGGGAGAAGTACAAGAGAGTAATGCATTTCCTGATTCCTCAGTGACTTTCCTGGATAGATGATGACTTTTATTTTTCTTTGTTAGTATAATGATACTGATGGTTGGTATTGTATGTATCCATATGCAATACTAGTGTTATATTACTTTGTTGTGGTTAAGCTTTGTTGTGGTTTTCCTTTTATTATTTCCGGTCACAGTGTAGTAGCTTCTTTAGTACTTCCTCTGTCAGCTCCACGAAAAAAAGTCTTGTTGGCCAGGTGACTTGCTGCAGCCCTTACTAAAACAGGGAACTCTGTCACAATTTTCTCCTTTCTGTGACAGTAAGTAGTGTGTAGATGGCTACTCTTGACTATGTGCCTCATTGCAAAATGGAACTGAATCCCTCTTTGGAATCTGAGAAAACAGGGAACAAATGGTAGAGGTGAGTACTGTCAGAAACTACGTATTAACAGAACTGCCCCTCTGGCAAATGAGGGTTTATCAGGTTGCATTTTCATTCTTTTGCTGGCACCCAGAGAGATTACTTCGAGTGCCTGCAGAAGAGCAGGGGCAACAACATTTATGAGAGCTTTGAGACTTTTGAGCAGCCATCCTTCCCTGGATGATAGACTTGTACTGCCAGTCAATAAAACTGGTGAGGTTTTTATAGTAACTTAAAAGATCAGTTGTCTCTGCTTGAAAGAAAATTTGTCCTGAGCTAAATGAATGTCCTAGTTCATGTGGATTTAATGAAAAGAGAGACATGACTTTACAATGTACCTGCTGAGTAAGAGCAACTCTTAATAATGCCACATAGCTTGCAGATTCTAGAAAGGTTATTTGTTTGGTGTGGTGATTACCTTCCTTCTGGAAGCAGCAGCATGCATTGAGGAATCTCAATGACGTTAAGACTTTGGGATACACAGTGATAAATGACATCTTGTAAAACTGGGCAAGGTCTCTGCTCTATCTGCTCTTCCTTTGTTTGTCCATCGTTTGCCTCTTCTTGATTGGAGACAGTTGCTCTTAAATCTGTTTTAATTCAGTTTTGAAACTTGGTGTCTTTTAAAGAAGATAGCTTGCTGCACAGCTGCCTCTTTCTGTGACTGGGTGAATTTTATAATCAGTTAAAATGACGATGCTCCTAAGAAAGTGATAAATACAACCAAGTACCACCACTTGGTCTGATGTTGGTGGTTCAACTGCAATGTCAAACAGAGTCTTACAGAGTAACTCCTATTTCAGCCTTTAGGAAGCTGTCCAAGTCAGCTGGAATTTTCTGTAGAATAATATTTTTTTATCTTTTCAGGTTAAATTAACTTTGTACAGAACTTGTAGGTGTTACAGGAAACATCTGACCTTGGAACTTCATTTTATTCTTTGCTACATTAAACAGCTTTAATCTTATTATGATGTCTTCTAATACTCTTGAGGTATTAGAAAAAACCTCATATAGAGGCAAATATCTCCAAATATTATTTTGCTGCATGATTTTATCAAGTTACCTGATAAGCTCCTTAATTCTTTATACCCATTGCTTCTGAGTTAGGTTAAACATACCTCCTTCAGGTTCAAAATGTATAAGCTGTGTCTGATTTGCTGAGACAGTGAAAGAAAGATTGGCATCATGTATCAATAATCCAGGATATGAAATGGAGACTCCACCTTTGGTATTTTTAATATTTATTTTCCTTTACTTTCACATTTGTTCCACCAAACCCTGCATATATGGAAGAATGACTGGGGAGAGCCCCTGCTCCCTCATTTCCTTTCATATTCACAGAGTTGCTGTTCATCATGGGCAGTTATTAGATTGTCCAAAGGAAATAAATCTGCATTCCTGTTTGCAACAGTTAATTTTTACCTTCCAGTGTACTTGCAATATAGAAACTTTTTCATTCGATTACCTGAAGGCATGTAATTCCTTTTGGCATCAGTTGGTATACAGCAATTTTGTAGAAAGGTTTAGGACTCAATGTAGTAACTTGGTGAAAGAGTGAATAATAAAACTGTGTTTCTTCCTTTTAAACTTGAATTTGTTCACAGCAGGATATTTTCAAGTTTAGATCTTTCTAACAAATGTAGAACAATCATTTACTTAGCTATGAATGATGCTGTGTTTGAATAAAACGCAGTGCTTCATCTTATAAAGATTATTTTGTTTTCATCTATACAAACAGTAGGAAACACTTCATGTTTAGCATCTAATTTGTTAATACACTTCATAATATAATCTTCATGTACAGCACAGTAGAAAATGTACAGTGAGGATGCAGTAATTCTAGATAGGATTCTTTCCTGTTTTCCATGTGCTTTCTCAAAAAGATACAGAATTTGTTTACCCAGTTCTTTACATCTTAGCTTTTATCAGATATGCATACAGAATTCCCTACTGATAGAAGAAAAAAAATCTGTTCAAGTCTGTATTGTCCAAAGATAATGGACTCTTTTTGGACTGATGAGCTGCCTGTAAAAATACAAAAGGAACAGGCATTGAGTAAATTCTGGGCAGTGCAAAATCCAGGTAGGGATTCTTTTGCTCGATCGTGATTACCTTTAAGTGAAATTTTAAAAAAACCCAGTCATCTTATTTTGTGGATTTTTATTTGGAGGTGTTTGAAAGATTTTTCAACCTTTATTTCATTTAGGATAGTGGAATGGTTCTTCGAATGGTTCATTCGAATTTAAATGATGCTTCGTTTGTATGGGGGTTGTTTGTGTCTTGGTTTAGGACATTAGGCCAATTTGTGTATTTATGTGTTAGGTTTTATTCCTGTGTGGAAGAAGGTAGCCCTCTTAATTTTGTGTCCAGCATTGAGTGAGTATTTATGGCTTTATGGTAACAGAGGGTTAAAGGAATCATACAATCACAAAATGACTGAGGTTGGAAGGGACCCATGGAAGTCATGTGGTCCAACTCCCTTGCTCAAGCAGGGCCAGTTGCCCCGGAGGCTTTTGAACATCCCCAAGGTTGGAGGCAGATATGCGATGCTTTTGAAACAGAATTTATGACTGCGCTTTTATTCATAACTTATCCTTACCATGAATTTTCCTTAGATTTAACAGATGTCAGAATTGTAATTGTCAATTTTCGTAACATCAAAATAGATACCATAGATACAGCCTCCAGGACACAGAAAATTGTTTTTGGTTTTCTGGGCTCATCTGGACTGGTGGTGTTTTTAAGTCTTGACTAAGTCCATTCTTTATCACATTCATCTCTGCATTTGCCATTACTGTATCTAAAAAAAGAAAAGAACAGATTTATGGGGTTGATATTCTGTATTTTTTTTTGTTGTCTACAATTATGATGAAATTTTGCGCTATAAAGTTCGAATTGCGTTGTGAAATTCAGTGAAAATAGTGCTCATAATCCATGGATTACCTTGTTGATTGGCAAGCACTTGTGGGTTTTTTTTGCTCTTCAATTTCTTTTTACAAAGCTTTTGCACTAAAACATTATATAGTGTGGTGTATCAGAATAATTAGATTGTAATTATTTCAATAATGTTAATGAAAAAACTTATGAGTTTTATTTTAATCTGCAGAATAATCTTGCAGTATTTCTAAAGAGCAGTCTACTTATGTATGCAATTTATCACTAGACATTAATTTCTTATAGTAATTTCTTGTTTTTCAAGAAGTATAAAGGTTCTTCAGTTGTCAATATAATACGTGTATTAATGTTTGAAATCTTGCATCAGCCTGTTTCATTGGTGTCTAGGATATCTCAGGTTCTTTGATTTTGAAATGGTGATGGTGATTTTAAAATGAGCTTAATGTCCAAAAAAGATACTAGAAAGGAAACTTTGTAAACAAAAAAAATACTTAATGCAGAAATGCATGCTTCCTTGCTCCAGTGAAGTTCTAGTGGAGTAATTCTGATTTTCTGTTTCTTTTTTTTCTTGAATTCTAGATTTATCCATGGCAGTACAAAAATTTTCACAGTCTTTACAAGATTTTCAGTTTGAGTGTATTGGTGATGCTGAAACTGATGATGAAATTAATATTGGTAAGTACGCTCTTTGCCCTGCTTGCAGTAACATTTTTATAGTTTCTTATATATCTAGCATGTTATCAGAAGTGTCGTGGGGCAGTTCACAGTTGTTTTTTAATGGTTCATGTCACAAAAATAGAAAAATTTCAATAAATAGAAGCCATGCAAGACTTTAAAAATACATGTCAAAAAACTATGTCTTCATGGCTTAGCTTGATTTATTGTAGTGGAAAGTATTCAGCAGTACTTTTGTCAGCTGAGTCAGCTGTGAATCCTCTAAATTCTGCTGCTACTTTTATGTTTCAGTTTTCAGTGGGTTACTAAAAGGTACACAAATTTTCTATGATGTAATGTAAGCCTGCAAAAAACCACCTCAGTGCCTAATAAGACACAGGAAGTATTAAAAGGTCTAAAAAGAGGAATATGTTCATTACAACTTGTACGTTCCTGAGTATATGGTTGTCTGAACTTTTGCCAGTAAAATTTACTAGCTGCTTATTGTTCTGTCTCTGCACACACCCAGAAATTCTGCATTTGCAGAACTGAACAGCTCAACTTGTCTTGAATGTAAGCCTCTTTAATGTCATCAAAATATTCTTCCCTCAGCAAACTAATCCTGGAAATGTTTCCAGGATTCAGAAATACAGCCACTCTTTACTGCAAGGCATTGCTGCAGTTGTAGAGATGCTTTTTTACACAGTAGCACATCGTCTGGAGTGCTTTAACCCACACTGGTAAGAAATTCGGACTATAATCCATCTTCAGAATGGCTAAATTCAGTATCACGAGTCTTACATACCACATGGCCCCCATGTGTCTCCTAAAACATCTGAGAGGAAGTAAGATGGTTCTTAAAGAGTAGTGGCTTCTAAAAATAAGTAATTTGGCTGTACAAGAGGGAACGTAGGACTTGTTGGTATTTTTTTAAAGAAGTTCTACATAATGCAGAGAGGAAACTAGGATTTAGTCTTCTCCAAGTGTATCTATTATTATGATCTATTTTCAAGTCTCCTCTCCCTTCAGTTTTTCCTTTTCCTGACTGAGTACAGAAGGCCTAAGCTGCTTGTTTTCACTCGCAGGGTTTGCCTCATCCTCACCCTACAACATTGTGGTAGTCAGAAAACTGTCATCAAAGATGACTGGTATTTGGTCACTGTCTTCCACTAACTTTTGGCAGGGGAGTGGGAGGGGAGGTTTAATTTTACTGACAGTTAAAAGTAGGGGAGTGAAATCACAGAGCTGCTGCTGCTCAGGTACAAAACTGCATGCATTCTTCAGGTGTATCCATCTTGGAAAGAGAAATGGTATGTATGTACTCTTTGGCATGCTACATATTATTTCTTGGCTCTTAAAATTATGTTATATATATATTTATAAACTAAATCTGCAGTATCTCAGTCATATGTCTTAGATTTGGTCAATAACTTATTTAAAGACATACTATTTTGCATTTAAAATGAGGTGACTGAGAACAAAGACAACATTCATTTTACTTGTAACCTAAACGTAGCAAAGAAAAGGCATTTTATTGTTTGGACATTAAACAGGCATTTAAAACTATTTAGGAAGAAACCAGAGTTCATGAAGCTTGACAGCTGATTTATTTCACTTGAAGCTTCAAAGAAGGGATTTCTAGCTTCTAAAGGACCGATTGCCTGATGGTTTGTCATGTACATCAAAGAAGCTTGTAAGAGAAAAAGGTAAACTGACAGGAATCAAATTCAAGTCTAACAGAGCTTGAATGATACTGTGTGCTTTTATAGGGTAAGGCTTAATTTTTGATCTCCCTAGAGCAGTGACCTAGAATTTATCCATATCTTCAGCATGCTCCAAGAAGATACATGTTTGCTTATCATCAAAGACAGCTTTGTATAGATGAATCCTGTTCTGTGCCTCCTTCTACCTTCACCTCCTTTTTTAAGAATGTCTACAACTGTGCAGGCCAGTGGGAAGTTCTACTTCAGTCTGCAGTGATATTCTGACTTGATAAGATTTGTAAAAACCTACCATATGCATAGGGGCTTATTCTAAGGACTACATTTCTATTTCAATCTTAGCATTGAAAATCTACCCTAAGACACCTTAGCATTGGAAATTCACCTCTGTACAAGACTTCTGTCAGGAGGCGATTATTTAAAAAAAAAAAAAAAGTTTCAGATTCTTTCAGCATTAAATGTAAGTGATTTAAGTGGGTTTTTTTATTTTTTTTTTTACCAGTAAAAAATATTTGGAACTGAATTGATAGCTCCATTGACAGTTTTTGAGGCAATACTAGAGTTGAGGGTCTCTCTATAGTAACTAAGCAATACATACTTTTTTTTGGCTTCTTTTTTTTTCCAGTCTGAGATCCAATAAAAGCAGTTTTATTGTCATTTCCTATAACCTGTGCATTTTTAGTTGCTCTTAATATAATTTATCTATTCCAGTAAGCCCATTACATAAAATACGTAAGAAGTAGTAGTAGTTAAGCCTCATGACACCCCACATAAAGAATGATGGTGGTGTTCTTCATGCTTATTTTAATCCATCTCTTATTTAATCCAGTGATTTATTTGTTTGGGTTGGGTTTGATTTTTTTAATTCCTGTCTTTGATTTCTAATTCTTCCATAGAAGGGGTGTTCTTCTTTGACAAAAAAATCTTATCTGTGACTGTATAATGCATTTTAGGTAGTTTTTTCATGTTGCTGCAAATTAGCCAGATTTATCTTCATAGCCACTTTCAGATATGCCATGCCTAGTTTAGTCATTTTATGCATGAGTTGTAAGCAATTTCTCTGACTTTCTTGGATAAGCAGACTGCCTTGTTCCTCAAATCATCTACAGCTTCTTTTTCGGTTTTGGTTGGTTTTTCAACTGTGAACATCAAAGGATTCAAGCTATGAAAACCTTTTCAGTTTTTAAGCTTTTTGCCAGCATATTTGGTTTGGGAAACAGGGTCTCCAGCTTTACTAGCTTTTCTCATTAACAAATAAAACAAGTTAGCAACAATTGCTGGTTTTGTCTCTTCCTCCAGTTTGGAATGCTCGTGGAAGCATGTGATCTGCATCAATGCATGGGCTGCACTATTTGATGGCAGAACATGGTTATTAACTCCAATTGCATGTGATTCGGCCAAGCTATAATTGGTTTTTGTGCCACTGAAAAGTTTTGCAGAAAGTCATTTTCAATGCAAAAATAGCAAGATGAGTGACAGCAAATTAATAATACTAAAAAGCCATAGTAATGAAGGTTTGATGTAAGTTGCCCTTACTCTGAGAAGAGGGTGTTGCTTTCCTAATCTAACAACTAGGCTTTCCTCAGAAATACCAACACGTGATAACACTTTGCCATTTGCTTTTTAGATGTATCACCCTGCTCTCAGCCCCTTTGTAAATATTTTGCTCAAAAATTAAATACTTAAGATTGAGAGTGAATGTAAAGGAGGTCAGTCATTTCTCATGCCCAGTGGGAGTTCTGTGTAAAAAGGATTCATGATTCTTACATGTTTCACACCTTACAGGTAACACAGATACACAGATGGGACAGTTGCAAAACCTGTTTTTAATGATCATCTATATTTTTCCTTAGTATACACTGCAGGCATATAGTTTGCAAGGAGAAGGTTTGCCCAGCTCCTCCTAGTATTATCCAGCTTGTGTCACCTGGATCTCTCACTTGGAATTTCCCTGTTTTGATCCTCTTTTATTCTGTTTGTGCTATCTGGTTTATGGCTGCTAGAGATGAAAATACTAAACATTATTAACTCAATGGAATTCTGCCTTGTGCTTTTAACACATTTGTGTCTATTTTGTATTATGGCTAATTATATGTCAGTGAGATCTAATATCTGCAGTATAAGACCATGCTCTTCAGCATTAAAAAAAAGTAAGAGAAATACATTCTCATATTCTGGCATTTTATTCTATCTGTTTTATTTTATCAGTGTCTGTGTTTTATTAGCATGTGCTGTTTAGGAAAGTGCACTGAAAAGCATATGTGTTTCACTCTGTAGCTGCTGGTTTTGAAGTTTGGGGTTTTTCTCCCTGAAAAGAATTATTTTATGATAGATGTTTCAGGTAGCATCAGATGCTTAATTTAAGAATGTAATAGGATTATGATGATTTATGAACTCATTATTAATTGAGCCACAAAGAATAGGTGGAAAGTTCTAAAATGTGGTGTCTTTCCTTGCGGGAACTGAATTCTTCTCTTGCCGCTAGCAACTGGGGCTTGTGATCTTTGCTGACTCACACCTCAAGTCATTCATGGGATTATTAAATTGCTAGCAACTAACCATCTGCAAGAACTGTTAGCTCATACCTGGAAATTACGTTGTTTACAGCAGTTAGTTTCAAGTTGAACTTTGAAAAATCAACTCAAATGTACTGGAGAGAAAGAACTCAAAGCCAAAGAAACAAATGCAGAATGCTAATAGTAGTTGTTTTTTAGAGTCCACTGCTGTGATTTGCTTTCTTGTTCTAGTTGAGCAAGGATGCCAGAAGCTCAGCCTTCTTTTTGTCTCGTACTGGGCATCCACATGCACAGTGTTTTTCAGTTAGCATTTGCTCTAACCTCTCAGCGAGCTTGTTAGAGGACAAGCATCCTGTAATTCAAAGCAGCAAATAGATCTGTATTGGGAAATTTGTATATAAAACTACACAAAAAAAGAGGAAAAAAATAATGACGTTTCCTTCTCCCCTGTCTCTTGTAACAATGCATAAGTTTAATTGACTTTAAGAGGTACCAAATTCCATTTTTAGTGGTATATACTGTGGATACAATGCTCTATTCAAATAAATAAGTTTAAAACAACAAAAAAATTATATGGGAGCTTTATGCATGCCTGCAGTGCGTAGAGACAAATCTTGACAATCAGTCTATGGACTTGGCAGTCTCCAAGTTAGGACGTTGTCTTTTGAAGGTTCATCAGGAACCTGAGACAGTAGATGTCAGGTTACTCATGATTTCAAGCCACTGTTGCTTGTGGTGTGTAATGGCTTCTTGAATTTGCTTGGCTGTTCTGGAATTATTTATTAAATGCAGTCAAGCCACCTACAGTCTGAATCACTTGGATATCTCACAGGTCATCTCCTTAATTACTTGAGGTTAGCTTTCATGTTCAAGAAAGTTCTTTTTGGAGTTAATATTCAACCTACTTTGCACAGAATTCCCATTTGTAACCAGGCTTCCAAATGGAATTACCAAATTCCAGATAAGTCTAAAGTTACTTCCAGCATGCCAGGTCTGCTACTGCTTTACTCAAAGCAAAGAAAGAACAGGATCTCATCACCACCTTGAGGGCAGAGTTCTAGGGGTGGATTTTTTAAGTGTAGGCATCATCCCAATAACTTTTCTAGTTGCTTGAGTTTGTTGACCTTGTGGAACACATTAGAGACAAATGTATTTACGAAAGGTAGTAGTTTTATTTTAGATGGGTGGGGAAGGGTTGAGTCCTGAATTAGACTAGAAAGCTATTTACAATGGGGAGTGAATTTGCATAGAAAGATTGTGTGCTGCTTTTTCACAGTAATTACCCACTTAGATTTGCCAGCTCTTTTTCCTCCGGCTGAAAGAATGAAATTTAAGATTTAATTTTTTAGATTTCTTTCAAAGCAACTTTGCATAAGCTGATTGTAAGATCACAGGACAGGGTTCTTTGGTACTCTTATTCTATTATTTTTATCGACAGAAGTTAAATGGTAGCAATTTATGGGAGGAACTCAGCACAATCAGGGTATGAAATGCCTGCAGTGTTTGTTTAAAATCTCTTGATTCTGTTCCTACCATTATTTTTTTTTATCCCTGTTGCATATTTGACAATTTAAACAAATGCCACCTGTTTCCGGAATGCTATTGTTTCTTGACTTCAAGAAATGAGTGATTTTATGCTAGTGCAGGGATCCTGTCAAGGCTTCAAAACAACATCTGCCCCAGAAAGTGAAGGTTGGCATTCTGTTGGTCGAGCCCAGAGCTCTTGTCCTTGCTTTGGAAGGTCAAATGAGGTTGACAAATCAGGAAACAAAATAATGGTGCAATAGGTTTTTTAACTGTTCGGGAGGAAAAGGTAAAATAAGATCAACACCACTTGTTGTCTTTTGTTTCTTTTTCTCTTGGATACCTATCAGAAGGTTGTTAGAATTTGCATGCTTCATTCTTTGTTGACCTTAAGATGAGTATTCAAATGAAAAAATTAGATTGGGGTGGCTGATGCAGTTACTGCCATTCCTGTCTGTCCTACCCTTCTTCTGTGTCAGGAGTAGCTGACAGTGGGAGCTCTCCTGAGTCCCTGCAGTTTGCATCCTGGTGTACTAACAGAAGCTAAAATTCATGTTAGTTCATTTTACTGTATTGGACTGCAGACTGTGGTGTCTCAGATACCACTGGCCTTGGAGCTCCTGCTGTGCACAGAAAAGAGGTTGAGGCAGGCAATGGACAACAACAACTTTGTTGTCCTGGTGCATTCTGCTAAGGAGTTAAGATGAGTCCACATTTGATCTGAAGAGCTGAGTAGGTGAATGGACAAGTCCATGCCACTCACAGATCAAGATGAAGTAGCTTTTGTGTCTCTTGCTGGTATTTTGATCTTCAGGATTCTTGAAGGTGTATTCTACTTTATTGTCCTCATTCCATGCCTTCAACATACCTGTTTCCCCTTCCTTAGTCCCTTAACTTCATTATTTCTAGAGTTGGACATCCCAGTGGAAGTATGAATGCCTGTGGGGAGACAATCTGAGGACTAGAGAGTTGCTTTATAGAGTTGTTTTGAAAATAACGAATATGTTCTGTTGATGTGCATAACACACTCTTAGTAAAACAGCGTAACATTTTAGAGTTGTGAGGCTAGCATACCTCTTGAGAAACAGGAACTCATTTTCAAAAACAGATAGTGGTTTGATCAACTCAGCTCTGAAGTATTCATCTTCAGGTTTGAGCAAATAAAGCGAAGGACTTGTACTTTCTGAAATCAAAATGCTTAGTAGAGATTAGAGTTTTAAGCAGAGGAACTTTTTGATCCCTTTGTAGGCCTACATTCAATAAAGCAATTATGGCAAACCTAACATCTGTTGAAGTATTTGGTGATGTTTTTTCTAAACTCTTTCACTATTCAAGCAGTAAATGCACAAAACTTTAAAAATCAGGAAAACAATATTAATGATTCTCAGATGCATTCTGAATATATTGCTTTTGCTTTTACTTCCCCTATTTTAGCACCCATGAAGAGCCACACACAAATAAGGTTTGTACAGCTGGGAAGATTAAAATATCAGGGTTTTTTCTTTTAGTTAAAGTATGGATGTGCCTCTGAAGAATTGGGGATTGGCAAGCCTGAAATACAGTCATAATTACTTCTAATTCCTTTGTTTATGGAATGCTATGATTGAATATTACTTTTGCAGCTTAACATGTTGCACATTGCTCAATGATTGTTTCCTACGTAGTCTTGTTATTCAGCTGTTCAAAAAAACTTCAGCTTGAAGTAGCAATTCTTATCTTAGAATGAAAGATTTGTATTCATTTTCAATTTATATCACAGCTCTTTCTAGTCGGATGGGGAGGAGGGAGAGCAAGAGAGGATTTTAATCTGATTAAATCAGAATCCATCTTTGAACTTAACTATTTCTGAGTATTCCGTGGTTTTTAGAGCTGTTCTTCCTTTGACATGTGATAGGATATCAGCCAACTCTGGCTAAGTCAGATCTGTTCAAGTCAAAGGTTAATGGTTACTTTAGTTGATATAAAGATTATTGAATTAAATGAACTTCTATGGTATAGCAAGTCATTCTATTAGTTTTCAATAGGGGCCAATTCAAGCTGCTATTTTTTCAAAGTAGGTCTCCAGCAGCACTTTAAGATCACTTCTTACATGTTAGACAGAAAGTGATGCATTGAATATTGTTCCCCACACCTGCTGAGTTCTGCAGCCATGGAGCTCAGCCCCATTGCTGTGCATGTGGCTCCATCAGATGGAAACAGAGGCTGATTTCTCTTTGACAGGTACGATAATGTAAAACTCCATTTTGTAGTGTGGCATAGAGATGCAATATTTCTTAATGACCACTTATCTAAACCCTTATTTCTTTATTCTGTGAGAACATGGCAGAAATGGTATATTTGTTGTGACTTGTCCCAAAAGCCTTCACCCCTTCACAGAAGTGTAGAAGAAAGGGGAGAGACAAGAAAAGTATTACTAATTTGTAGACAGGTTTTGATATAGTGCTCTATGAGAGAGATCCTTCTCGTGTTCCTAAGAAAATGGAAGAAATTGTTTAGATAATTTAAAATGTTTTTGCTAGCACTCCAAGATGCCATGTTTTGGGAGAGGTGCTATAGACTAGTAGAGTCTACAGTGGACTTTTTCTACCACATCTCTGCTGTGTTGAAGAATTCATGCTACGCAAGATAGGTAAGTTTTCCAAATAGAATGATACATTTTCAAAATCTTTACTGCTTTTATAAATAGAGTAGAACACTAACACCGGGTAGATATGTTGCAACTGTATTTTTAATAAAATGTTAAAAGTGTAGTGATAGTAGTGGAATTATTCTTTGGTGTGTGTTTGTTTTTGTTTTGTTTTTACAAACATGCTGTGGGATAGACAGCCATTACGAATTTTAACAATCTTTCAGGACTCTCAGAAATGTTTTGCCCTTGCTTGATCTATTTAGAATTTTCTACTTTTATTTGCTTTGTGAGGTTCTGCATGAGTAGGACATGGCAATTTATTGATATTTAGTCAAGTAATTGGATTTATTTATAATGTGTAACATTGCATGTCTTCAGGTTATCTCTCCAAGTATTGTGTTTGAGAAGTGCTGACAGTAAATCTGGGAATTCTAGATAACCTGACTTTCTTGCAAATCTTCTTAGTTTGTATATAAATGTGTAGCTTTCTGTACAGACTTCTGTTGAAAAGTAATGGAGTGGAAAGTGCAAATGTATTGGCTCGAAGAATTGTTTTAACTTTTGTACAAGGCTTGTATTTGAATGTTTAAATATTTGTGACATGATAGCCACTTTTTATAGCAAAGAATTCTCAAATATCATACTGTTTGTAACTGGATTTAGATTGTTATCCTGATGGAGGTTTGTTTCTGTAATGGGGAAAGGATTTTTTCTTCTAATAGCGGCCCTGCACTTCACGCTTTACATATGTCTAGAAAAAAAACTTCAGAAAATACCTTGCTATATTTGCTCATTAAGTTTTGCAAAGTGAAAATATTTTTGAGTTCAAATTGCCTCATATGGTATGTACATGTTATACTGTCCTGGCAAACACATCTTGCAGAGCTTTGGGCTTCATTTAAGCTCAGATCTTGATTTGCTGCCTTTTATGGTTCTCATATTGGCCTGCAGTGTGAGGCACACGTGTGTGATGCTCAGACAGGAGGTTCCGTTCTTACTGTGGAATCGCTGGCCTCTTCTGCTGGTTTATCTCACCTTCATAGTGTGACAAAACCCAAATGCTTGTGCCTGGTATATGGTCAGCAATTAAAGGGCTTTGAAACTTTGTGGGGGACACTGCTGGGAAACATACAGGGATCAAATGCTATAAACAAGGGGAAGTCAAGCAGGGAGGCTGTTGCTGAATATCTGATAGTTTCATTGTTAGTTTTGTTTTCATGGAGAATTTGGAGCACTTATTACCATCTCTCTCTGTCCTAATACTGTGAAGAGCCAAAATGCTCCTAATTACGATGTAGAGAAAAAATTATACCACTGAATTTACTCTTGAGTTTACAATGCCTTAACTCAAATGAAATAGAGAGAGCCCTTGGGGTTTCTTTACTTTTAGTTACATGTATTTGAATAGCTGTGCCCTGATAAAATTCTTCTGCTTGCCAGTATGTAGTGGAGGACGTGATCATCTTTGGAGAACAATACATAGACCTTGAAGCATAAATTTGGGCATAAAAGGCTTAATTTTGTTATTTTTCTTTCTTATTCATTTGTGTAATTTCTTTGAAGAAGCTTTAAAACAGGCATTTTTCATCTCTGTCTCTTTGCTGTTACCATACTTTTTCTTCCTGATCTATAATGATTTTTTTTTTTGCAAATTTGGATTCACTTATGTGAGGTAGCACACTTATTTTCAATAATTAAAAAAATATGGCAAAATACCTTTCCTCAGAGTTCAAGGAGGGAATTGCCACAGGAAACAAAATTACCACTGAAACTTGTGCTCCCTGGGACATGCTTCAAAATCTGAGAGATCATGGTACTATTTGATATAAAAAGCATTGGATTAAGCCCTTGCAGATGTCACGTACCAGACTAATTATGGAGAAAATAGTAAGAATGTTCATTTATTGCATCTGAAATAGCTTCACATTGTCTGCTCCAAGAATGTCTTGATTCTATCAGAAGAACAGTACCGACCAGACAGGGTTGTCTGTACCTTGGTGTGCCTTCCCATGATGGAAGTCTTCAAGGAAATTTATAGTTATTTGGACTGTGAATTAAACCACTGTCTTCTGGCAGAAATCATTGTCACTTTGAGAGTGTATTTCTGTGCTGGAGTATGTTGATGTAATCTTTAAACCTCTACACTTGAATTTTTGTTTCACCCTGTGTCTTTTACTACCGGAAGTGCATTTCAGTGTATTATAGGAAGGTACAAATAGCTTTTTTTACTGTTCTTTTGGAGGCTATGGTAAATGTAAGCACAGACAACAGGAATGCATAAGGTCCTTATTACAAATCCATAAAACCTGATACCCAGATTAGGGAAGTAAGAGAAACCAAATGGAGAGGATAACATTCAATAATAATTTTCCAAATTTCAAATGAGATTGAAAACCCATGAAGAAATGAACCATTACCTTGATATTCTTAACTTCTTTTTTTCACAATGGAATCTTCTAACATAAATCATCTCTTGACACCAATACTCAGCTTAAATTTAAAGCATATCTGACGTGCTGCAAGCTTGCAAACTGGAATTTACATAGATACCTAACCAATATTACCTTAAACCTTAACAAAAGAAAGCAGTTACTGCATTTCATCTGTTATCTTGGGAACAATACTCAAAAGGGGACAAAATAACTAAGATAAACCTTGAGTTCAAATTCTGTACTCCTCTTCTATTTTGTCATCTTTTCTGCTTTCCCAGTAAATATTACTTACGGTACAGAGCTCAGTCTTCCAAGCTGAAGTTTCTCCAAAAATGTTGCCACTTGGAAAGTGAGGGAAAATGACCTAGGGTAGAAATAGTGGAAGAAATAGCAGTATGTAAAGAAAATAGAAAACCTGAGCAATAATTGGGAAGATTTATCAGACATATGTCTTCTTGTCCAAATATAGCTTTTCTGAAAATGTTTTTTAAAAATAAAACCAACAGCTGTTTTCTGTAGGAAAATGTTGCAGTCATCTTACACTACTGTTTTTTGAATCACTTTACAAAGGTGCTCCAGCCCAGTCAACATTAGTTATAAAATGCTTTGACACCAATACTCTGCTTAAAGTTCAATGACATTTGACGTTTTTCACAATTTGTATAAATTATTCTTTATTTCTGTTTGTAGACTAAGGTGTTGATCCTTCAGCTTGTTCCCATTGGGCTCAACTCTAATTCCCTTTAAAGCTCTAGGTAATTGTACACTTTTAATGTTTTATATGCTTAATTCAGTAGGAAAAATAGGGGCAAAAAAAGGATCATTAACAAATCAGTCTAGGTCGTGACAGTGGTAAAGAAAACCTCTGTTGTATAAGCTAAGGCTCTATTTAAAATCGTAGCCAACATATTGAAAGACAAAGAGAATGGCAGGCTTTGGGAGGTTTTTTTTGAGACAGTCTTCCTCTGCATTTCCCTTCTGTAAGGTGAAAACTCGCCATAGTGGTGATATTTTGAGACATCAAATTCAGTTACGTTCTGATAGTCTTTACAGATCCTCTGTGGCTTTAACGACATCTACAACTCTTGTTAGGTAGAAATTACTAAAAAAACAGATGATTGTCTCTTCATACCTGTTGTGGCCTGTCAGTGTTACTCTGAAATGTTTGCTTTTTCTGTCTGAAAGGAAGCCTTCTGTTGCTACTCTTGTCCTACCTACTACACCTCCCCATCACCACCACCTCACATACATTTTCAATGTCCTAAAGCCAGAGAAAGAATAATGGAAATTTTATTTGCTGTTGTGATTTGTTGAAAAGCTGCTTGTTGTGGCTGCAGTTAACACTAATCATTAAAAGCTCTGGAAATACAACTGTGAATTAACAACTATTTAATAATACATTTACTTTAATTTTAGAATTGGAAAAGAAAGTCTCTTCTCCCAGCCTTCATGGATCTTACATTTATTCTGCTTTCTCACAGAACTCTAGTAAACAAGTGTTAATCCTTAGAAAATTTCCTTTTGGGCCATTGGTCTATCTTGAATTCTGTTTCAGTTATGTATTATTTACAGGGAAAAACTGCCTTCTAGACTTTGGCTGAAGATCATGCTCAAGCATGAGTTCGGTGCCTGCTATAGCAAGTCTGTGCTAGGTCTGACCAGTTCGGGAGGATGTGCTTGACTGACCTTCCTGCCAAAGAGTACTGGGAGCAATGTACAGCACAGTCCTGGCAGTTCCTCGGTCAGATCAGGAAGATACAAGGAAATCTGACAGTCTTGCTCTTTTTTGCCTTTCATACAGCAGGGTGTCATAAGAACACATGACATATATCTGTAAGTATTATTTTTTCCATGCTGGCATTCAGATATCTGAAGACAGTGGTGGTATCTGCTCATAATGCTATAAAATCTTGTTCCGTGTACTTTACAGTGTTTAAAAATTGTCTATGCATCGTTTAAGGCTTCATGTATAAGTGGAAATAAAACCAACAGTTCACAGAAAAGAATGTTTAGTTGTATTGTCTTCCACAGTAGCTTTTCATTTCTGTCTTGGGTTGAGCATTACCTTCCAAACTTGGCTTTATGTCTTTTGAGTTCAGTATTGTTCTTGCAAAACTATTATATGTGTCATATGCTTTGTTAGCCTTTTCTCAGTAAATGTAGGTGATGTCATATCTCCTGTGTGACATTTAGTAGTACAGTGTAACACTGTACTCTTAAATATTAAGCTGAGGTTGATAGAGTGGCTTCAGTAATTTCCACAGACATGCTATTTTAAGGTGATACATTCTCTACACTAAGCTAAGTATATAGCAAAAACTTCGTAAGATTTAGTATGTACATTTTTTTTCCTATGAACAAGTGGGTTGATTTCAATGCAGTAAACCAGATTTCTAGAGAGTAAATGAGTCATATTTTTAATAATGCATTCTATAAATTCACATAAATGAATCTTCATCCTTTTTTACTTCTCCCTCATTCACTTAATTCTTCATCAAGATTCAGTTCCCTTTTGATTGAGTGTAGTTGTTTGTGGAGCTGTACCGTGTGTTTGAAATTATAGGGATTTGGGGGAAAAAAAGGACATTGTTTATCTATTCCATTGTTTAAGCTGTTAGTACTGTTAGTTTGTTTCTTTTTGAAGCAAATTAATTAAAAGACTTTTCATTTAAAAATAGAATTGTGGGTTGGTTTTTTTTTTTTTGTTAATGAAATAATGGGAGCCCTTTCTCCTGAACAAGGGAAATTTTGCAGCACATTACTGTTGAGTTGGGAACACTCCAGAGAGAGCAGCTGGCAACCTGTTGTGATTGTGATGAATGAGACCACAAGTGTACATCTGGGTACACATACAATTGTTTTTGCTTTTTGGACGTTGCTTTTCACAGGCATCATTTCCGTCATACCAAATATATCTTACAAGTCCTTCTGAGTAGCCTTTAATTAAAAAGCAGTCGGTAAAACTGTTGGGATTTTGTAAGTTAATATTGCCTAATGACTTAGAATAAAATATTGAGTCAGCACTTTGGTTTTTTTTTAAATGGCCCACCAATAAGTATAATTCTTTATGAAAATAACTATAAAAATACCTTTATATTTAATATGTCAGGCTGCATCCTGAACTTCATATCATTGGTGTGTTTTCAGAATTTATTTCTTATCAGCACATTCCCATGACATTTCTTCTTGCAAAATACTTGACTCTTCTTCCTCCCACCCCCTTTTGTGTTTACAAAGTTTACTTTAATTCTTCTGTGTCTATTCTGATTAAAAAGAATTGGATTTAAAAAATGTTGTAGCATTACTAAAAAAAGATTGCAAGGCTGGTGTGTAATGCCTGAGTGTCGTGACAGTGGGCTGCATATGACACAGATGGGTCAGATTTCTAAATCTTCTGTTTTTAACTACACAAAAGCACCTCCAATTGCTGTTGTTGGAATATGTTTGTTTCCTGTTAAGAGCTGTAGATCCAGAGTTAGATGTGTGTACCCTGTGCCCAGGGTTCGTGCTGAGATCCCGATGAGGGGACAAGTTTTGGAGGGGAAGGACACCCCTGCTCAGATCTCCAAGGTACCCAGTGCCCTGTTGAGTGAATTGCCTGGGAGGCCTGATCCCCCCTCGGTGCCCTCAGCATCCCTCTGTCTGCCCAGCCCCAAACTGAGGTGAGGCATAGTTGTCGCCTCTCTGAAACCAGAGGACTCTGTGGGACAAGGGGGAAGAAAGAAGGAAAAAGGGTGCACTGGGAAAAGAGGAGCAAAGGCTCTCTTTCCTTCCCTTTCCCCTCTCACTGCAGCTTCCAGCAGAGCTGAAGTTCTCTAGGGACAGACCTTGGCTTTTAATGAGGCCACACTGAGTGGGGGTTGTATGGGAAGAAGGGTGTAATAACATGAAAGATCAGAAATATTGCAGTACTCAGGGGTATTGTAGGAGAGCTGGCGTTGGGTAAAGCCTTTCTCAATGTATGTGGTGGCGTTGCAAGGACAGAAGAACCATTGGGATCACCAGAGATGTCCATGTTGCAGAACTCTGTGTACTGGGTGTGTATCCTTTACTATACTCTGAATAACACAATGCACATGTTCTCCCTGTGCACCTCCTGAGCTAGGGAAGGACATCCCATGGCTGGATGTGGATGCTGGGCAGCAAGCAGCAGAGGTGTAGTCAGTTTTGATGTGAACGTGTCTCTGCAATCAAAGTCTCATAAGATCAGGGGGATGGTTTGTCTTAGTGCTGCTGAAGAGTATAGGTTCTGTGTTCTTAGTGAAACTTTGACCTTTATAATTCCCTCAAAGTGAGTCAATGGGGAGGAGAAGATGGAGACAGTTTCTCAGTCTTTAGCTGAGGCACTATACAGGTGACAGACTAGTACCTTTATATTAGTGTTAAATATTGAGGAAAATCTTGATTCGCGCACTTACAGAACATATTTAATATGCTTTTTTTCCTGTGGCTGACCTGAATTTATTTAAATCCTAAGCAAATGTTTCAGCTTTGAAACTAAAAACTCTTGTTCTGCCTTGGAACTTGGAAGATGAATCAAAAGCTTCTCATACTGGTNCCCCCCCCCCCCCCTACTTCCTCATAGTTTAGCCATGTCTGTCTGGCTAATTGTTTATTTAGTTTTTAGCATTTCATATTGGTTACTTAGATATTCTTGAGTGTAATGCTCTACAGATTCCTAGTCAGGTATGACCAGTCAGTTCATCACCTTATTTCTTTACCTGTTTCTTTTTCATGGGGTATTATGAGCTGATTAAGAGATTGAGTTAATTCAGTGGATATCAAACTAAAATTCTTGATATTGACATAACTGGCAAAATCTTCTGGTGCTTGTGTTCTCAGGAAAAAATATTAAAAGAAAAGACCCAAGGCCCAAGAAGAGGGATGTTTAACTTACCAGGTGTATGTGGACTAAACCAAGAGCTCATAATGGGGAAAAAAGAATTTGTCAGCAAACAATGACTTAGAGGTCAAGATAAGCAAGTATAACATTATAGTTGCAAAAAACAGACTATGTAAGTTCTTGCAGAAGAAAATTGGAACAGCAAAATGTTCTTCAACTTTAAAAGTTAACGGAGAGAAAGGAGAATGCAAGGGTGACCTCTGCAAGGTCCAGATGGGTATAAAGGATAGAAATTATTTGGGAATGGTCCAAAAACTAAGTAGCAGTTCATGAATGCAGGCAAGGCATTTAAGGCAAGCCAGATACTAGTTCCTTCTTAAAGGATCTGCTCCAGTACTTTCTAGAAAATGTGCTTATTTCCTTAAATCTTTTAGGGAAGTTGAGAAGGGATAAAGCCATATTATTGGAGACTGAAACAACTTGTAAAAACATTTAAGAAGATGACAAAATAACTAAGAGGAGAAGTTCCATTAGCATACCCTCAGCACTATATATTGATTAACTGTGAAGACTTTTTCAATCCTGTTTTTTTGAGAAAATCTGTGTTTCGATTCCATGTTTGTTTTTTATCTCTTTCAAAATGATTGAGACTGCCTCTAGTTTAATGTGAGAAGCTGTAGTATTTATCAATATGTATTCTGAGTTCAGAGTTTAAACCGTAACATTTAGCATCCTGTTGCTGGTAGCAATTACTCCTGGTTGCACCAGGCGAAAGTAAAAAGAGATACTTAGCTCTCGTCATGTGATTGTTCTCTGGGATTGTCGCCTGTGGGACTGTGATGCTGAATCTGAATAACCCCTATACCCTTGAGAAAGTAATAGAAATGGAAAGAAAGATTTTTTTTTTTTTTTAGACAGGTTTGCGCCACATGCTTACGTGAGAATGAAGTCTTAAGAGTTTTCAGAATGTCTTCCTCTTTCTTGCCCTCTTTTAGGGGTTAATTCTTGTATTATGTTTCCACTGAGTCTGCGTCAGCCCTGTGACTTCTATTTGAAAACAGTTTTGAGCAAAGACTGTGTCACAGTTGTAACAGAATTCAAAGCTTATAAATCAATCATCTGTTTGGGTCACCTGAGACCTTGTCCTTGTAAATCATACAGCCAAAGAGCTGTTAAATCTAAACACTTGGCATTTCTTCTAAAAGGTTGACTTTCAAGTATTTACTCAAATATTTTTCAGAGTTCTTGCAAATAATTGTTCTCCCACCTTAGTGGGAGAAGATCAGTTATTTTCTTGCCATTTTCTTTCTGCTCCTAGTATGCTAAAGTGAATTTTGTGGCTGAAAGTAGAATTGTTTTGAGACTGATCCTGACATATTTTAGGAAATTAAGTTTGCCATATTCCATTAAAAAATTATTTATAAAATGTATATGGCTCTTAAGACTCAGGTTCATTTTCTTTGCTCTTGACCTGCTGCCTGCTTCAGTCTGTGTCTCGTTTACTGATTACATTGCAGTACTGTGTAAGCGCAGTATTTTATCACTGTAGAATCAATCCAGATAACAGACTCACCTGGTCTTAAAATCTTATTTTATGCAGAATGTTCTTTTTCTTTGCTTTCCTTTCAGCCCAGTCATTGAAGGAGTTTGCTCGGCTCCTGATTGCTGTTGAAGAGGAGAGAAGACGTCTGGTAAGTTTGCTGGCAGTAATCTTGCATTGGGCCTCTCCTTGTGTAAAATAGTACACTTTTTTCCTATTCCCCCTGAAGTGATTTTTTTCACAATTTTATTTGTGTAGCAGAGGTTAAGTATTTCATGAGAATTATTTGGAATTCTTATGCAAAGGCAGAAATGTACTAGCACAAACTAGAGCAATTTTTAATAAGCTGTTCAACCAAAGACTTCTGCATCAATTTAAAAATTGTTTTCTCTCATTTTCCTACTTCCCTGCTCCCTGACCCAAAATAACCCTTGAATGCTGCTGTCCCTTTCCCTTCCCACAGAGAGCTTATACTGGCAATGTAGATCTGTATTTGTATTTAATGAAATACTCTTGAGTGTTGTGCAGTGAATGTATGCTAGTAATCCAAGAATATGATAAGTAAGTGATAAGAAGAGAAAACAAATTCATCATCCCAGAGAAACTCATGTAGAATACATTATGGATCAGATTTGTCAGTCATCCATTGATATGGTGTCTTTATGCTGTTTGAATCTGCAGTCTGCTTTGATGTTTATATTTCCATTCAAATACAGCTTTGTTAAAGAAGTTGTAAGTATATTTTATCCAACTGTTTAAAAAAAAAAAATCCAGGTAAGCAGTGAAGCTATTTTTGTCCTTTCTTGGGATTCAGTCATGGATAAAGGAGTGAGCTAAGAATTAACATCAGTAGGGGATTTTTAAATATTGTGAAAGTTTAACTAGCTCTAATCCATCCAATGACTATGTCTGTCCTGGTTTTCCTTCCTCGTATGGGTACTTAGGGCATTGAGGTAAGGCTTTTATGACTCAGTATGGAACAAATTCACTCATTCAGAAAGGAGTTTATATAAAGTTGTCATATCCTAGATGTAAATAGCCACAGAATTGCTCTCCCACTATTTCTGTTTAGATAAATATTTTAAAGTGGCAAAGTCATGACATTTATTTAGTGCAGTTGCGTCATTAATATCACTTAAATGTGTAAAAGTATAAAATTTTTTTGCTTCATGCTAAATATTTTTTCCTGGGTAGCTGGAAGAGTGAGGTGACTGTTCGGTACTTACCAACTTTAAAAGTTGGTTAGCAGAACACTTATTAATTCCTTGGTTAAACAAAGTTTTTAAATTAATAGCTTTCCAATTTAAGTTCAGTATTGTTATGAGCTAACTATTAAAAAAAGAAAGAGCAATGAATAAGTGAGAGTTTTATTTTTCAAACTTGTTAGTCTTTCATAATATGTACAAATAATTTCCTATTATTTTCTCTCTTTTTTCCCCCTTTTTTTTCCCCCTCAGAGGAGTCACTACCTTTCTCACTTTTAGAAGAACCTCTCTTTGGTTTATAATTGGATCTTGCCATCTAATGTTTTTGTAAACGATGTAGGAAGGCCTTTAGCATAAAATAAGGAAAAAAAATTAGTATTATTAAGTGAAAAAAGACCAATCAGATGGAATTATACATTTTGTTCTATATCAATATGATTTCTGTGGGAATGCATGGATTGTATAGCTGAGTGTGATGGGTTGACCCTGGCTGGGTTAGAGGTGCCCACCAAAGCTGCTCTGTCACTGCCCTCCTCAGCTGGGCAGGGGTGAGAAAATATAAGGGAAGGCTCATGGGCTGAGATAAGGGCAGGGAGAGATCACTTGGCAGTTACTGTCACGAGCGAAACAGACTCGACTTGGGGAAATCTGTTTAATTTAATGACAATCAGATCAGAGTAGGGTAATAAGAAACAAAACCCAAATCTTAAAAGCAACTTCTTCCCGCCCCTCCCTTCTTTTGAGGCTTAACTGTAATTGCAGTTCTCTACCTCCTCCCTGCCAGTGGCACAGGAGGGCAGGGAATGAGGGCTGCACCTCCTTTGTCCTCATGGGGAGGACTCCTCACACTCTTCCCTTGCTCCAGTACTGGTCCCTGCCTTGGGGGACAGTCCCCCACAAAATTCTCCAACATGAGTCCTTCCCATGGGCTGCAGTTCTTCGTGACCTGCTCCAGCATGGGTCCTTTCCACAGGATTGAGTCTTTCAGGAACAGGCTGCTCCAGCATGGGTCCCTGCAGGGTCTTCATGTATGGAGAAGCTGCTCTTGACAGGAAATCATTTGTAACCAGCTTTTCACTCAGTTTGGAATACCCCCATTCTGTTCTCGTTCTCTGTCCAGAATGGAACATTGAGGACACACAGTTTTCATGGAAGTTGTATTTCATAACAAAATTTGTCAAACTTAGAATTTCTCTGGTTTTAAAAAGTTTGAGCTGCCTGTTGGTGAAATTTGTTTAATTATTATTGGAATAAAAGTATCACCTTTATCAAAGATGTGGTTTTTTAATTCTTCAGTCTCTTACTGCAGTTTTCTACATGTCGTGATAGAATCCAAAGGTCCCTGTGAGGATCAGTGTGCTGAACAGATTCCTAGTATAAGTTTTTTGCTTGACAAACTTGTCATTTAACTGTGGAATCTTCAGAACACTTTTGGTTATTTCTGAGGAAGTTTGGAGCATTATGCATACACTTAGATTTCTCTGCTGGAAGCATTTCGAGTCAGCCAGTTTGCGGATTAGTGATGATTTTAAACAAAGTTCTCAGCTGATGGGAAAGCTTGAGACGTGGCATGCAGGTCTTAAAGAATTTGATTTCCCTCTGCATAAAAAGAGAAAACTTGCGAAAATTTTAAAAAAAATTTGTTCTTTTTGACATTTTGTAGAACGCTTGGAGAAAAACAGCTAGGCAATGTTGTGGCTATTTATGGATACACTTCATCATACCATTTTCAACTTTCTTTTAATTCTTGTAGCATGTGACAGTAAAAGACACTGTTGTATCACTGAATGCAGGATGTATGAGAATATGGAATGACAGATACTAATTTTGCATACCGACTAATGGCCTTGTTTCCCTGCCTTGAACTTTATTTTGTTAAATTATGAGCATACATATAAGTACATTAATCAGATTTTAATATGGAAAGCATATATTCATATAACCAATTTATTTCTCATCTGATGCCTATTAAATTCTTCATAAGTCAAATTATATTTTTGTCTTGATGAATACAGTGTTGGAGTGCATGTCTACTGAATGTATAAATGAAGTGTTTCCGATGGTCAAGGAAATAGTTTGAGGTGTTTAGCAAGTCTTCTGTCCTTCTTGCATAAAGAACCAGAAGGAACTATATTTTTTGTTNGGAGGTCAAAATACACACTGTTCAGGGGGGTCACACGGCTCAAAACAGGCAGAGGAATGTCCTCTGCACTTTGGGTATCAACAGTTATTTAGAAGAAGCTAATGAAACAAGACATTATGAACAGTATTACTGGGAAAAACACTGAAGTATAAAGTTAAATGAAATTATGTATCACATAAATATTCTGCTGTGTAAGGCTTTGTAGCCATTATTACTGGCAGAAGTAATAATATGGTGATTGTTGTAAGTCAGTTCCTTTTTCCATGTCTTTTATTTCTTGATGCTAGAAAATTGACTAGTAGTCAGAAAAACCAGAGGCCATGCACCACACATTTCCCCTTAAAAAGCAAATAAAGGAAAAAGTAACTCATAATATACCTTTTTTTATGATGTACTGACTTAGGTTTGATATCTGTCATTTTGTGGTGGTGTTAATTTAGTGATGCTGTTGGTAAATGGTGCGTTAAAAAACCCCCAACCAAACAGGACTACTCTTGGGCTTCACATGTACTTTAAATAGGATAAAAAGTCAGATTCATCCCCACTGCATTTCCAATGACTTCAGCAGCAAGCCACCAGGGATGTAGAATAATGACCTCTATTTCCTAGTGTTTATTAGGGAACAATAGAGATGCTATAATTTAATCCCGTGTGAATGTTTGAATCTTTATCAAGGGAACTTACTTAAAATAATTTCCTTCCTCTTCCACTAAATTTGCATTCTTTCTGTTAAATATATATTATATTTTAGAGATTCATGTTTTATATATGCTTTCTATTCATTTGATATTGTTAGTAAAATTAATTACAAACAGAAATTATCTGAGAGTAAAATAAAATGCTACTTCCTTTTCCTTTTGTAAGATTATTCTGTGTTGATATAAGTACAGATGAACTGGTTCATGCTACTGGTGCTAGAGATCCCCTATGAATTTGAAGCATTGAGTGAGTTCTCTTGAGTGTTAGTGTTATCTTGCTGGAACTCCCTCATTTTTTCTGAGAGTTTACTAAATCCAAGATTGAAATAGGCTCTTAATTCTTACATTCCTTGCTATTTTTCCAAGTTTTTTTGGGTTGTTGGCTGGTGATGAATGGTCCCAGAGCTTTTTCTCTCTGGCATCATGAATCATTGAGATTCCTCACCAATATTAAATACTCCAGGAGATACTATAAAAATTCTGAAGTGGATAGTTTTGTACTATGCTTGATTAATATTTTTCTTTATAAAGTCTGGCTTTTTGTATCTAATAATCTTCATGCTTCAGACAGTATCTGATTTTCGTGGACTTTTTTTGTATTAACTGGATGTTCTCGTTGTGGTTCTGTATTTGCCCTCACACAAGGGGTCTGATGCTATCTGCTTCCAGGGAAAGCATCAAAATATTCAGTTTCAAAAGCTGCGCTTGAAGAAAAATAAATGAGCTGTTAAAACCAGCTATTCATGGAATGGTACATAAAATCAGATACTGAAGGGCACAGCAGGTTGTTGAGCAGAATTAACCTTTTCCCTATAATGCAAAGTGCGTTACAGATTCCATCAGAAGAGTAAGCAGTCTCTATCCACAGGGGCAGCTTATTACTCAGTTTATACAGGGGAAAAATAACATTGCATATACTAGTACCCTGAGACTGCAGAACAAAGACCTGGTGTTTTGTTTTGCGTGGTGTCTCTCTCAAATTGCAAAAAAATAGTGTTTGATGGTCTTTTGATATACTTGGTAACTGATTTCAGTGTTTTTCACCTCTCGTACAAGAGGTGGCATTTAAATTGATCTCCTTAGTAGGAATCTGCCAGCAAGAACACTGAAAGCATGTTACTATAAGTGAAGGAAAACACAACAAATAAAAGGACTTCTTTGAAGTTATGACTGATTTTTTGTTTCTTTATTTTTCTTGTTCCTCCTACTCCCTCTCCCCCTACCATGTTTGCTGTTTAATTAAAAGCACATGGTTTTAGTGGGTTTCAGTTTTTGCCTTAAGATGACTGTACGTCCTGTTGAGTCATTAAGGTAGTGTGAACTGTGTTGTTAACCTAAGACATGCAGAAATACTTTCTGAATTTGTGCATTAGATTACTAATTTGGAAAGACCTCCTTGAGGTTTCTACTGAAAAAGGATCAGTAAATCAGTACTGAATTTTTAAATTTTTTTATAAAAATTATTTTTACCTACATTTATGTATTTATTTTTTCACCTTTTCTTCCTCCAGTTTCACTCCAGGTATAGCAGACAACATATTTGATATTAATTACAGAAAAAATCCATGTCTTCAGTAAGGGAAATTCTGCAAAATAGGAAAATACTGTTTTCAGTGGTTTTGTTAAATTTTTTTTTTTTTTTTTAACCATCAGCTTGTTGTCCTCTGACAATCCAGCTAAGTTTTAGAAATATTTGGGAAAATGACTGAAAACAAATCACATGCCTTCATAAACGTTTTTGGGGAGTCCCCATTTTGAATACTTGCTGTATGTATTTCTGGCCAGAAAGTATTATGTAGACTACAAAAGATACAGAGAAAGGCAACAAGGAACGCTTAACACCAAGAAGCTGAGAATGAGAAGAGACTGCAAGGAGGTCTCTTTGATTAGCTTTAGTTCAAACAAATCAGATCAATGTTATTTGGAGGCCTGTGATTCATTAATTAAAATTACATCTTTCAGCACACTTGAACTAGTCCTCAGCAATAGGTTAACACTTCAGCCCTTGAAATCAGATTTTTTTTCCTTTTTTTTTTCCTTGCTGATACAGTTGTCAGTCTTACTTTGTAAGAATAAACCAGAACAAACATTGCAAAATTACTTGGTGACTATTTCAGAAGCAAGAGTGTACTCAGCACAGCATTTCTGCTGTGTTTTAGCTCTGGAATGACTGAAGGAAATGTGCTATAGAGAATTTTATCTAATTAGCAGTTTGCAGAACCAGCTTTGCCTCAAATCTCAGTCAGCCTTGTGTTCCATCTTCTTTCACCGTCAAAACTGGGAGGTTACTTAGGTAGAGTTCAGCAATACTTAGAAGAATGTTTCTGTATTCATATTAAGTGCATATTTCTAGAGTGCTTCTTGAACCTTTTGAGAAAAAGTCTTCAATGTTTTGCTGGTACAAGTGTTTGACTTTGTGGTGAACATAATTGGAGAAGTGATGCAGCTGGAAAAATAATTCCTTTTGCATTAACTTTCTATTACCTCCTTCCCATCACTTCAGTGCACACAAGGAAAATGATGGCCTTCTGGGCCATAATGACTATCCAGAAGATAGTAATTTCTTTGATATAATTGCTATCAAAAAGATATTAGAACTGTACCTTCATTTCCCTGCAGATGTTATCTGCGATCATTATAACTCGTAAATGAAATCGGGAAGGGATAGGCATATTTCTGTCTTACAGACTTCCTAGAGAGCAGATCTGCAACATGATCCTTTGGTGTGTTCTTGTTGAGAGGGAAGTCTTAATGAAGCTTTCCACCTTGCCATGTCTTGGGCTAGAAGGAATCCTGTTTGCAATCTTTCTCTGCACCACTTAAGTATGAAAATTCACGTGTTCAGTGAATATTTCTTAGCATTTGTGCTCAGTTAAAAAAAAAATACAGAATAATAAAAGTAAACAGTTCATGTTCTGTTATCATTAATGTGGTTTAACATATAACATCTGTATGTATTTCTGAACTTTTCTCAGATGAAGAACACATCCTAGGCCAGACGATTTGGAGATAAAATTGTGGGTGATATTAGTACAAACCATTAGCTGACTTTTCCAGATAACACTGCATCAGCTTCCATAATTGTACACTTGGTACATTCCTAATTCGTTTAAATATAGTTCTAATTTCTCCAATAATTTCATGATTGAAAATAATTTCTTCCATTATTTTTTGTGGAAATGCAGAAAAAACAGTCATCCTGGGACATTTGATTATGATAATTTTTAAAAGATCAAACTGATCTCAATAGAAACTAGTTGCAACTAGTCCCTCTCACATCCCTGTAACTGCCATCCTCTGGGACTGGAAATACAGGTCCATGTTTTCTTTAACTTTGCAGGAGGTATATCTGGAATCATTGTGCTATGACAGAACAATGCTCTTAATTCAGAATATGCTCAGAGTTTTGTGATCATGAAGTCAACCAACAACCTACTGTTCATGTTTTGCTCTGTATTTCTTAGCAGCTTTTTCTCTATGTTTTGCTTTTTCTTTTGAAAATGTGAGTTGTTTCCTGTTGACATGAATGTCCGGAGTGCAGAACCATATCTTATGCAGAGCCTTTTGCACCCTATCCTCCTCAGCCTGGGCCTAGATAATTTCCTTGCCTTTAAACTTACCTGTTGAGGAGGAGAGCAATTTGACTGTTTTTAGAGACAGTCTTTGCTGTTATCCAAGACAGTTGTCATGGAGTTGATTTGTGATAAAGTTATTTTCTTGTAGTAAGCAACTTTGTAAGAGGTGTGAAAATGTACATCTCCCATGTTGGTCTCTGCTGTTGATTTGACTGGTTAGCTGGCATCAAACAGGGAGCACTTGTCTGTCTTGATGCAGCCAAGAGGCTGTGCATAAGACAGGAGAGTGGGAATAGGATAATTGTTCAAGAGGAAAGGAAGGGGAACAGAGATCAGAGGATTTGTAAGATTCATGTACATTCCTTTAGCGTCTTACATAAACAGTGTTCCAAGCCTTAGTAAGAAGGGTTTGATAATTCAGTGTCCGTATAGTATTTGCTCTTCAGTTTTCTGCAGAGAATGCAAATTAAGAAAATCCATTTGTTTTTAAAAAACAATGTGTGTTGCAGGAGATTAGTGTAATTGGTTGTTAGCAATTACAGTTTCTCCTATTTTCTATATTCAAGGTGCGTGTATTTGTATTTGCTTCCATATGGTAATACAATTAGAGGATGGTTTGGGTTGGAAGGGATCTTAAAGACCATACTCCAACCCTTCCCTGCTGTGGCAGGGAGGTCACCCATTAGACCAGGCTGCTCAAAGCCCCATCCAGCTTTTAACACTTCTCGGGGTGGGACATCCGCAGCTTCTCTGGGCAACCTATGCCGATGTCTCACCACCCTCAAATTAAAGAATTTCTTCCCTATATTTAATATAAACCTACCCTCTTTCAGTTTAAAGACATTCCCCCTTGTGCTGTCACAGCCTGTCCTTGTAAAAGGTCTCTCTCCAGGTTTATCTTGCAGCATTTTTCAATGACAACATTCACAAAATGAGATTGCTTGCTATTCCCAGTTTTGAAGAGAATCATGGAGAGAGATGAAATGCTCTCTTCATTAAAAGTACAAAATGAAGGGTTAGTTGGAAAGCCTCTTGCTACTTCTCATTTTATAAACCTAATTTGTTCTCAATTCATGTGATCATTCCATGCAAGCATTTCACTTCATGTAGTCTTACATTGCATGACAGCACTTCCCAAAGTTTTGAGAAGCATTCTGTGAGTAGCATGGCTGGAAGGAGTTTATTTTAATGACGTTTTAGTCTTCACAGAAATGTGGTAGTTGCAATTTTAGTTTGTAGATTCTTTTGCTTCCACCACAATCACTAAGTGTCTCTTCAGATGGCTGTTGACAGAGAAAAGAGAAAGAAAGATGTTTGCACTTCTAAATGAGTATTTTAAAGGAACATGAGTTCTGGATTGGCCAAAATCATAGCCTTTAAGTTTGATGCATTAATTTTGTGATTACAGAGGGAGGGAATGGAGTTGGTCGTAGAAGAGGATATGTGCGGTACCCGTTACTAGCTTGTAATAATGTCAGAACATGCTGCTACCTACATGCTACCACTTTCTAAAATTTTTTTCATGGATTCTGAATTTATCTGCAGTTCTTCTGGAAGTATGAGAAAAGGTGCTTTATTCCTACAAACTTATTTTGTAATTTTCCTTCATTTAGTCTGATCTCCGGAATGAAACCCCTGTATTTGTTGTTCTTATTTAGTGTCCTGGGAAATGTGATTAAAAACAGAAAACAACACAAGCAGTTTATGTACCAAAGGGTGTGTAGAAACAAATATACCTTTATTTAAACCAAACAAACACCAAACCAAACCCCCACCTTTTCACAAGGAAGCAAAATATTCTCCCTTGAGCAATCTTTGTAATCCAGATGGGCTCATAGCTGTGTTACATACAAAGTTGTTTTATTAAAGTATTCTCTCTTAGGATGTTGTGTTAATATTTGCAGGACACTTAACGTTGCCTTTATTATACTTTTCAAATGTCTGCAGAGGCTTCAGTTATTGTTACTTTGAGAAGCTTTCTTTGATGTATCTCCTGGAGCAAGTGCTTTTGCTTTGAGCTAAGACTGAAACAGATTAACAGTTTTGTCAGTTTTTTTGGCAGCCGTGCCAGTTTATGTTCCCACTTCACAAAACTGACCTGGCTAAAAGCAAAACAAACAAAATATTTACTGGTTATTTTTCAACCATGTTGCAACAGACTGTTTCAGTGTCACAGCAACAGAGGACAGAAGTAGTAGTCAGAAACAGGATGAAGGGGCATTTCAAGATCAGCAAACTCTGCTTAAGCTAGCATGACCACCAAAAGGAATGACTAAAAATCTACCTCTTGGTGCAATATTTGTTGCAGCCCTGCTATTACAACTAGTTGTGGTCAGGGAAAGAGATTATTTTTCTAGTGTTGAAAGGAAATTAGAGTAGAAATCTGGAAGCCATGGTCACATGGTCCTGAGGAAAGTTTTGAATGATGGGGCCACAGAGTCTGGTAGCCTTAAGGATTAAAATATTGTGAGAGCTGCTTCTTTGGATAGCTATTCTTTAGGCTATTTTTCAAACAATATTGAGTTACGTTTCCTTTCCGGGTTAAGTGAAGGTGGCCCATGCACCTTGGTTAAAATCGGTACAATTTTGGCCTAATTTGCTATCATGTGACTTGTCATGTCATGATCTCATGGAGCTGAGGTGAAATTCCCTCTGAAGTTCAAGTGTCACAGTCAGTATGGAGTGGCCTACGGCCAGTCATGGCCTGCAGCAGGGTCTGGCATTGACCTGGGTCTCCACCTGTCCCACGCCCCTGCGCTGGGGCCAGCGCGGAGCCATGAGGCAGCCACACGCAGGGGTCAGCCTGGACCTGCCTGACCGGCACCACTCCACCACTCTGTGGATGTCCCATCAGCCTTGACAGCACTACCCCCCCAGCTGCTGTCAGACTGGACCCAGCATTCTCACCCCGTGGGTAGAGGCCATTTTTTCACTGGGGATACCATCGAGGGGGCAGTGAAGCTGCTTGATAGGGTGAGACCATCCATAATTCCCACGCTGAGGCAAGGGTCAACTAGATTTCACTGATGGGCATCCAGCAGGACTACAAGGAGGTGCGACCTCTGCAGATGAGCCTACTTAGCAACACAGGCTCCCATCTTAATAGAGTCACAGTTTAAAGAAACCAGGCTAGCCCTTTCTCTCCCCAAGCTGCCTCTTAAACTATACTGAGACCTTTTTACAAGCTAGATGAGATCTTCCTAAATTGACTTGTTAGTCGTATTTGCATGAGAGCAGAAAAAAAAGCTGAAAAATCTGAATCTGATACTGTTTCTAGACCTCTTGTTCTAAATGTGTCATGCCATGTCCTGTGTCCCTTTCTTAATTTTGTGTTTTGTTCCCAACATACTCGTTTTGAATTTTCACCACTGACAACTGTCAGAACCTTCTAATTTATAATTATTCAGCATTTGAGCCTTAAATAACATCTGAACATTCTTTAGTGTGTCAGCTACCAGTAAAACTTCGTATGCCAATAGCATGGAGAAATTGAAAGGTTTTCTATGGATCCTGTACCTATAAAAGTTCCCTTACCTCTGAGAAGTTTGCATCTGTGGCTAACCTACATTTCTTCAGAAAATATCTTAAATGTTCATACACGTGCTTTTGTTTCCTGAAATTCAGAATACATACTTCCAGTTTCAGCATTAGCAGTTCCTGGGCATAGTACCATTACAAACAGCTAAGCTGATTTTGGATTTATGCCTGGATGTGTCCATTCATGAAGTAGTTGTTAAAGCAAAATACAACTTCTAATTATATTAATCTCTTTGAATAGCTAATTTCCTCAGCACCAGCTTTTTCTTGGTTTTTTTTTTTTTTTAACAATGATTTTTGGGGTTTGGTTTTGTTGGTACTGAAGAGATAACAAATAGTAGATAGAAGAACCATGGCAGTATCCAATCTATCAAGAACAAGTCACGGAAGCAAAGCATTGAACTGTTGGACTGCCTTTCCCAGTGTTTTATTTCACAGCAGCTGTGTAATATAATGCAAAGTGATTCCTAATAGTAACAGATAGTAGACCTATTAACTCCACTTTTGCAGTTACTGGCATTGACCCATGGAGACCTGCAGTGTCTGTGAAGGTGCAAATTAATTTTCATACCGGAAGGCAGCACATGATGGTCACAAATAGTGGAGGGCCAGCTGTATAACAGCACAACTTGGCCTGTCTGTTTGAATTCTCAGCTTCACTAAGAGCAGCAGACAGGTATTATGTGACTCCTTACACAGTTGCTTAGTCCTCATAGCCACCACTTAGCCACAGATAAAGCACTTTTTCTTCACACAGAAGTGATTGCATGGACTGCTAAAAAAGTAAGTAGGTAGATAAGTAGTTAAGACCCCTTTCAGTTTGAACTGTTCACCTTCTCAAGCTCTCACTCTTTGATATGAAACTTTTATTTCTTTGTCTGGGAAGTGTGAATGCTGCTTACATCATCTAGCTAAGAAGGGACAATCATCTGACAGGAAGAATTTGGGAGAAAATTTAGGCTGAACGTCAGGAAAACTTCCCCATGATGAGCTGCATTGTGAAATACTTTGCCAAAGAAAATGTCTAAGGCACAAACAGAGATTAAGCCAAATGTTGAAAAATGTGATGTAGAATCAGGGTAAGTATTTTGTATTGCTCAGTTGCCATGCATCCCTCAGCCTGGAGCATGGTTAATCAGATTGTCATTAAGTATTGTACAGTAAGTTAATTCAAAGGTGCCCGTCATGGTAATGGGCTAAGAGTATGCTTATTTCGCAAGAAGACTTCCACACACTTTTTTGAAGTAGGGATTATGGGGAAAATGGGAAACAGGCAGAAATTGGACAACATCTAACAAATCTGCTTTTCCTGTTGAATTTAAGAAAAACGTCCTTATCCATGGCATTTTTCCCAAGAGCATTTTGCATGCAGCTCTAAAATTGAATTCAGTATTTAGGAGCCTAAATTGCTATGGAGGGTTGTGTAGCTGGCCATTCTTATTGCTTGTTTGTTTGAAGAAAATCAGACAAAGGAGCCACTATGTCAAATATAACCATTATTGGCAATTTGAAAAATTTAAAAGAAAATCCTTGCTGTAATAAACATTTCTTCTAATATCTTGGCTTCCTTGTTGGGTTAGCCATTTGCTTATTTTTATCCCTCACTGCTAAACTTTTGTTTTGTTTATTTGTTTGATTCAGACTTTAGAATTTGAAGTGTTTGTTCATACTTTGGACTCAGAAGGTGTTGCTTATGACATCCAGGCAATCAAACTCTTGATCTCTTAAGAAGTCTGTTGTTAAAGAACAGCTTGTCTGTCTGCCTTAATGTGTCCAACTTCAGTCTAGGAAGAAAGAACCTCCACTCTGACTTTCTGTTTTTTTAAGGAAAACATACTTAAAGCCAGTTTCACGAATTCTGACAAAGGAAGCTTTTCAAAATAAATGTTGTGATGAGTCTGGCAGCTCAACATCCCTTAAGGAATAATCTGTGCTAATTAAATAACATTGGTTTTACTTTTCATGGTAAGTTAGAAAGTTCTTACTTTGATTAGTTAAATGTTTATTTATTCTTTTATTGATTTCCAACTTTCCCTTCACATCCTGCTGGACCTCACAAGGAGGCTTGTTCAGGGTACGTTCACTGCACTCTGGAGAGGTTTTGTTGACGTCTGCACAGTGAGGGAAACAGGCCTGGCCGCAAAATTTACAGATCAGGATTTGGAAAAGCAAAGCGGCAAAGTAATAAACATACGGGACTGATTTGGGGTAACTGTTAAGTAGGTCTAACAGCCAGATTGAAAATGTCTTGGAAGGTTTAAAATAAGCTCTTTTTGGAGTAAAGCTTTTTGCTTATTTGCTAGGATTTATCTTAATCAGATAATTTCTGTAACTGTCAATGCATTGAACAAAAAAAAAAAATTAAATGAAAAATGCCACACAACTCTCCACAAAAGCAGAGATTCCTTCACTTCTGCACTTCTTAAATTGAAGATTTCTCCCTAGTAGAAGAAGATTTGGTTTTGTTTTGTTTACTTGTTCTTCATGGGAAAAAATATGTTTCATGTGATAAATGTTTAAGAAGTGAAGGATACTTGTAATATCCTAAAATATCTACATTTGCCAGAGTACTCAATAGAATAATGTACTATTAAAAATATTGTGAAGTGTGGTATACTTGAATCCTGGATCATTTTTTTTCTTAATTAGTTCTGTGGTCCAATTATGCTGTTTCCTGTGTTTATGTAGCCATTTCCCACTTGATAATATGCAATGTAAACATTCAAGCTGAGAAATTTTTTGGTTTGTTTGGAAAGCCATAAAGGGGGGTAAAACCAGAAAAATTTTCTTCTGCTGCCTATCTGAAACTACATTCTCAAGCTCTTCTTTGCTTTCAGTATGATTTGAACTCTCAGCCTAGGCAAGAGACATGCACTGTTTGTATTAATGGTAGTGACAGAAAGATAAATGCTCAGATTTGCAAGTACACTGCTGAACTGTTTTTCCTTCAGTGTGGCTGTGTTTGTGGTTGCTTCATCTTTTACAGTTTTCACTGAGTTACAGTCCATGAAGTAGGCTGTAAAAAGAAATAGTGTCTTTTACTGGATAATTAGCTACCTACCATGACCATTGTAACATTGCCATGTTCATTCATTTTGTCTTCTAAACATTTTCAGGGGATTGCTAAAGAAAAAAAGGGAAAAAAACCCAAGCTGTTGTTTTGGTTTGTTTTTGTGGGATTTGTTTGTTCGTTTGTTTTTGGTTGGTTGGTTGTTTTGAGGGGTTTCTTTCTTTCATTTATCACCAGGTAGATTTTTTTTTTTTCCAATAGGAGGAAACCTCTAGCTTTCAGTCATATTTGTAACTGTGCATAGATCAGAAAAAGTTAAATGCATTCTTTAACACTTTATAAAACATTCTCGTCTAAGTAGAAAATAATTTTGCTGATGCAACTAAGCAGCAAGTCTAAGAGACAGGAGAGGCTACAAGAGAGAGGAGGCAGAAGGGGGACATAACAGTTTCCAGCTAAGGTTGTTCGTGTCAGTAGCGACAGAAACCCCACTGTGCTCTTGCCCGCTGAAGGAAAAACAGGAATATGGGGCACAGAGAAATCAGGTCTTTGAAGTGTGTTGTTGTGCAATGAAAGAGTAGGTGGCATGCATGGTCCTTGTTATGTGAAAGGATTTTGAGAGAAAAGAACTAGCACTATCATATCCTGAAGAGAAATGAAAGCACAGAAGGAGATACAAAAGTGGAGCTGAAGTGCAGTGGATTTGTCCCAGTATATTCTACTGGGCTTTTACAATAAATTACAAGGTATAAAAGTCAGTTGGGTCTTCCCCCTTTCCTTTTTAACTTACTGGCCACTGTTTTCTCTTAATCCATTAAAAACTCCTGTAGGGGCAAGATGTGAGTATTTTTTCACATAAAGTAAAAATATTGGAGCACACGCCTCGATGTACAGTGCTTTCTGCATTTGAATTTTATTTTACAGTGATCAGTGTATGTAGTGTGTGGATACTCATAAGCACCCAGGCTCTCTGTAGCGTCTACCCACTGCTCCTGCTCTTTTGGGAAGTTGCTGGGTGTCACTGTGCTCAGTGCCTTCTCAGGAAAATGTGTTTGGTAATGTCTAACATTGCATAAGAGAAAGGCAGTCTACTTAAACCCACACATCAACGAAGTGAGTGAAGAACCAGTTCATGCCTTTTGGCCTCTAATTTCTGAAGACACTGAATATGAGGCATTTCAGTGCTTCTTACGACTTTTTCTTAGAACTTAGGACTTAGATTGTCAATACCTAGAACAGGAATTTTTCAAAATATATTGATGTGAGAGTTTTCTAGTGGATCAAAACATCTTAGAGTCTGTAGACAAAAGATCTTAGAGTTTTAAATGTATTTTACCTTTGGGTTGGCCAAGTTTTTTCTGTTTTCAAGTGATCTCTTTCTTCTTTGTATTAAATGTAACAGTATTGGAGTCCCTCCTCCCAGTTGATCAGATTTAAACATCTCGCCCTTCAAGTTTTTGACATTGACTCTTTGTAGCTGAGCTGAAGCAGTGATGGCAAGTTCTTCAGTTGGCACTGCTCAGGCACATTTGGTATTTTCATAATGAATTCAGGTGTTCCAATTTTGGTATTATTTTTGAATACTAGGAATCTTGAGTTCTGCTTTTTGCCTTTAGCACACAGCGGGAGCTATGCTATTTACAAGAAGGGTAGTCCATGCTGTATGACAAACTATACAGGCTATATACAAACAGTGGCAGCGACATCTAACAAACATACAGGCATTCCAACATTCCAAGTGGTTCTCACCCAACATCAAATCTCCCTGTGGTACACAACATGTTTCTCCATCCTTCTGCATTATCCACCATGTGCAACCTGGCCCCTGAGCAAAGACAACCCCATGGATGGGTTTGTCTTTACTTGATGCTGAACTAATCCATACAGTTTTTCCCAAAAGTCCCCTGACATGCACTGCTGGGACCTCGTCTCCATCTACTGTATGCAGGGGTTCGGATTGGGCAGGACCTGCTCGGTTGGTGGAGCCTTGGGTGTTAACTAACCAGGTGGCCTTAGCTAAATGCATCTCCCAGTTTTTCACAGTTCCCCCACCCAGTGCCTTCAAGGTGGTTTTGAGCAGTCCATTGCACCGTTCCACTTTCCCAGCCGCTGGTGCATGGTAAGGAATATGGTACACCCATTCAATACCATGTTCTCTAGCCCAGGTGTTTATAAGGCTGTTCTTGAAATGAGTCCCATTGTCAGACTCGATTCTCTCAGGGGTACCATGCCTCCAAAGGATCTGTTTTTCAAGGCCCAGGATGGTGTTCTGGGCAGTAGTGTGGGGCACAGGGTAGGTCTCCAGCCGTCCAATGGTGGCCTCCACCATTGTGAGAACATAATGCTTGCCTTGACGGGTTTGAGGCAGTGTGATGTAATCAACCTGCCAGGCCTCCCCATACTTGTATTTGGACCACCGCCCACC
>VZTH01007980.1:0-12464 GCA_013397815.1 Aleadryas rufinucha | reverse complement strand
AGCAGGACAGGCTGCGTGTGACATGGCCAGGGTGGCACATGGCACACGAGNACACGAGAACAGGACAGGCTGCGTGTGACACACGCGTGTGACACGGCCAGGGTGGCACATGGGAGAAGGACGGGCTGCAGTGTGACATGCGTGTGACACGGCCAGGGTGGCACATGGCACATGGGAGGAGGACAGACTGCAGTGTGACGTGTGTGACACGGCCTGGGTGGCACATGGCACACGAGAGCAGGACAGGCTGCGTGTGACACACGCGTGTGACACGGCCAGGGTGGCACATGGGCGAAGGACGGGCTGCAGTGTGACATGCGGGTGACACGGCCAGGGTGGCACATGGGCGAAGGACGGGCTGCAGTGTGACACGTGTGTGACAAGGGTGACGGGGGCACATGGCACATGGGAGAAGGATGGGCTGCAGTGTGACATGTGTGTGACAAGGGTGACGGTGGCACATGGCACACAAGAGCAGGGTGGGCCATGGTGTCACACACATGTGACAAGGGCAAGGGTGGCACACAAGAGAAGGACAGATTGTGGTGTGACACACGTGTGCACAGGGCAAGGGTGGCACATGGCACATGGGAGCAGGACAGGCTGCAGTGTCACATGCGTGTGATGGGGCAAAGGTGGCACATGGGCACAGGAAGGGACCGGCCACATTGTCACACATGTGTGACAAGGTGAGGGTGGCCCATGGCACATGGGCCACATTGTCACATGTGTGATGGGGAGAGGGTGGCATATGGGAGCAGGACAGGTTGCAGTGTGACATGGACAAGGCCAAGGGTGGCACATGGCACACGGGAGCAGGATGAGCCACATTGTCACATGTGTGACAGCACCAGGCTGGCATGGGACATTCATGTGGCCTTTCAGGGCTGGGACACTCGTGTGATGGTGCAAGGCTGGCACACACATGCGGCAGCACAGGGCTGGCACACCCGTGTGATGGCACAGGGCTGGCACACCCATGTGAGGGCACAGGGCTGGCACACCCATGTGAGGGCACAGGGCTGGCACACCCATGTGAGGGCACAGGGCTGGCACACCCATGTGAGGGCACAGGGCTGGCACACCCATGTGAGGGCACAGGGCTGGCACACCCATGTGAGGGCACAGGGCTGGCACACCCATGTGAGGGCACAGGGCTGGCACACCCATGTGAGGGCACAGGGCTGGCACACCCATGTGAGGGCACAGGGCTGGCACACCCATGTGAGGGCACAGGGCTGGCACACCCATGTGAGGGCACAGGGCTGGCACACCCATGTGAGGGCACAGGGCTGGCACACCCATGTGAGGGCACAGGGCTGGCACACCCATGTGAGGGCACAGGGCTGGCACACCCATGTGAGGGCACAGGGCTGGCACACCCATGTGAGGGCACAGGGCTGGCACACCCATGTGAGGGCACAGGGCTGGCACACCCATGTGAGGGCACAGGGCTGGCACACCCATGTGAGGGCACAGGGCTGGCACACCCATGTGAGGGCACAGGGCTGGCACACCCATGTGAGGGCACAGGGCTGGCACACCCATGTGAGGGCACAGGGCTGGCACACCCATGTGAGGGCACAGGGCTGGCACACCCATGTGAGGGCACAGGGCTGGCACACCCATGTGAGGGCACAGGGCTGGCACACCCATGTGAGGGCACAGGGCTGGCACACCCGTGTGAGGCCGGGGTGCTCACGGGTCACTGGCCCAAGCCCCCGAGCCCACGTGGCCCCTGGTGCAAAGTCTGCACACGAGTGACATGTGAGCTTTGCCCGGTGCCACACGGTCACAGTCACGGTCACTGGGGTGTGTGGCACGTGGGGGCATCCCCTTGCCCACGGCTGAGTGTGCCAGGCTGTGCAAGGAGCTCTGCAGAACTCCGAGGAGGAGCTTCACTGGCGTGGGGGAGCAGAGCTGAGCCCCGTGTGCAGCGGTGTCCAGTGGGGACAAGGGGACGATCGGAGAGGGAGACACGGGGACGGCGTCCCTCAGCCACCCACACCAAGCACTGGGTGCCGAGAGCAGCACCGGGAGCCGCCGTGCCGGCAGCTACAGCCTTACAACACGGTGTAACCTGGGCGTAGGACTGAGTGCAGCCCAGCCAGGCAGGGACAGAACCGGGCAGTGTCCTGGGTGGGGGCTGGGAGCGGTGACACCGTCCTGCATCTCTATAGTGTTGGGTGATGGCTCAGTGACAGCGTTTTGCATGTCTATAGGTGCCCGTGGGGCAGAGTGCCACCGTTTGCATGTCTATAGGTGCCCAGCTGGGCGATAAAATCAGGCCGGAGCTTCCTCCTTCACAGCCTTTTGGGTGATAATTTCCCTCTTCTGGGGACTTGCGCATGCCCTGGGGTGCAGGGACATCTGGGGGCCCTGCCACCCTGTCCTGGGGCCTGGGGATATCTGAGTGCCACATGATCCTGCCCTGCCACCCTGCCCTGGCTTACAGAGATATTTTGAGGGCCCTGCCACCCTGTCCTGGGGCATGGGGGTATCAGTGTGCCCTGCCCTGGGTTCTGGGGACATTTGGGGGCCCTGCCACCCTGCCCTGGGGTGCAGGGACACCTGGGGACCCTGACACCTAGCCCTGCACTCTGAGGGAAGAGCACCCAGCACCCAAGAGCATCCACACCGTCCCCGTGGCATCTGCTCACACCGCACTGCCCGGATGGGGCCAGGGGACAGTCACACCATGCTGGGTGCCCTGCTCCGTTAGAGGGCTGGAGGAGCAGCTGGAACTCAGTGTCTGCTGGGGATGAGCATCCCTCGGGGACAGGAGCATCCTGAGGAGGTGCCCGTAGCCCAGTTGGACATGGGTGAGCCCAGGCTCTGATCTGCAGCCAGGTCCAGCAGAGCCAGATGGCACCTGGAAGGAAAACCACTCCTTCCCCATGAAACTGGGGGTGGAAGCTGTGCTGGGAGCTGCTGCCCTGTGATGTGTGGGGCTGGGAACTTTTCCCCTGTGGTTCCTCACTTTCTCAGCCAAAGACAAGTAAACATGGCTCTCGGGGCAGGATGCTTTTGCTGTTTGGCTCTCCTGGCTGTTGTCCCCAGTTTATTAATCCCATCATTCTTTTATCCTGATGGAGAGGATGTGGGGGCCGTGCTGGGGAGGTTGGGGGCCACGGAGCTGCGCTTTGGTGCCCCTGTGTCGGTGCCATCGCATCCACTCTGCTCCTGCACTGGAATGTGGCTCCAGGGCTGGGCAAAGCCTCCTGCACTCAGTGAACCTCTGCAAATCCTTTGGGATGGAGATGTGGCATGGAGACATCCAGTGTTTGGGCTGGAAATTGGCATCGTGGTTGGGGTCACTGCCTGCGGCTCCGTGTTCCGCGGGAATGCACCGTGCCTGAAATGCATCCAGAGCCGGCAAGTGCCAGAGTGGGATATTCCCTGCAGAGGGATTTTGTACATTATTTAACACCTGTATTTCCTGATGGGTCTCTGCCTTCAGCAGAGACAGGAACTGTTTATTGGGGGCAGCTGCACAGCTCTGTGATGGCGGCTGGGACGTGCCCTGCTCCTGTCCCCATGGCTGCTCCCTTATCCAGAAACTGCTCCAAGGCCGGCTCCAAACTCATCCACTCTCCTCTTTGTATCCTTCTTCTCCCCGTTAAACGTCTGTACGTGCAGAAAGCTCCATAGCTAGGAACACTTTTCTAAGGAAAACACTAAAATCGTCAAGTCAGCAGTGCTTAAACTGCTCTGACTGCCTCTTAAATAATCAATTCATTTTTAATTAGCTTACCACAAAAATTCCATTAAATTTAAATAAATAGACATGGCAGGAGTTCTCCAAGGCACAGCGGGCTCCATTTAAAGAATTCTCTTTGAGTTCGTTAGGTTGGTCTTTAATCAGTTTGTCGTCCAAGTCCTTGTGTGGCCCAAGCAGGCTCCTGGGCTGCTAATAAAGACTAATGGAAGCTTCCAGGATTTCCCAGATGAATCCCAACCATCTGGCCACCATGCAGGGGTTCAGTGCTGGAGCCGATGTCTCCTGGCAGGTAGTGGGGAGTGGGTCATTTTTGAAGCACCTGCCTGAATCAGGACATTTTTTCACTGATTTGTCTGAGTTTTCCATCTAGAAGAAGAGAGGGAAGCAAGGAAGGGCAATGCCCTGTTTTCTACTGGTTCAGTGAGCTGAACTGGCCCCTGGGAGATGTGAGAACCCCTGAGAGCTGGGAGCCACACTGTCCCCTTGGACAGCCCTGGAATTTTGCTTTTTTGGGTGTCTTGGGGCCTATAAGAAATCTGGGGAGGGACTTCTGACCAGAGCATGTAGTGCCAGGACAAGGGGGAATGGCTTCCCACTGCCAGAGGGCAGGGCTGGATGGGATATTGGGAAGGAATTGTTGGCTGGGAGGGTGGGGAGGCCCTGGCACAGGGTGCCCAGAGCAGCTGTGGCTGCCCCTGGATCCCTGGAAGTGTCCAAGGCCAGGCTGGACGGGGCTTGGAGCAGCCTGGGACAGTGGAAGGTGTCCCTGCCCATGGCAGGGGGTGGAACGGGGGGGGCTTTAAGGTTCCTCCCAACCCAAACCATTCCCTGATTTCTCTGCCCACTCACCCTGTGCTCTCCTGCAGCTCCCCTCTGCGCTGCACCAGGACACGCCGGGTGCTGTCAGGGTTCCAGAGGCTGACGATTTTCCAGGGACACCAGGCAGTGCCCTGCAGCACTTTACTTTCCAGAGTGTCAAGAATCCACTTCCAAATCGGCAGCAGCTGGATTTTGCTGGTGTGGAGGTTTGTGGGGGGAGAGGTTCCCATCTCCTCCCAGGTGTGCTGGTCCTGCTGCATCCCCCCAGCTGCAGCTCCTGGCTCCAGCCCGGCACAATTCAGAGCTGAATTCTTTTTGCCACCACCAGATGAACCAGTTTGGATAGGGAGGAATGGGGAAGCTCTGCACAGCTCCGTGCACACAACTCCGCTCCTGTAGCACTGGAAAAGAGATTTTTCCCTGGCAGGAGTGTAGAGAGTGCAGCTGGTGCCCACGGGCAGCTGGCACAGCCCCTCCTGCCCTGCTGCTCCCCCATCCCACCTCTGCTCCCACACAGCCCCGCTCAGGGATCCCCTGGAATGGGGGTCCCGGCTGCTGCAAGCATGGGGGGACACAGGGAGGGTGTTAATGCACCAAGGATACTTTGCACAGGGAGTGCTCTGACACTCTGTGCACAAGCCACGTGCAAAGGCACCTCTGGAGCTCATCCCACACTGGGGTTACTCCTCTCAGGCTGTGGGGTCGGCTTCTATCGTGTTCATGGGTCCATTGACCCTCGGGCAGGGCCAGTGCTTGGCACAGGGGCTTGAGGTGCACATCAGTTCCTCTGATGTGCAACCTGCCTTCCAGCAACAGCTCATCCTCAGAATTGACCCAGTTTAGCTGACAATAACAAGCTGGATCACGAGGCAGGTTAATGCAGGCAAGTTTGTTCCCATCAGATTAAACATCCCAGCCGGAGCCCCCGGAATGGCAGGGCAGGATGCTGGTGGTCCACAGCCCCAGGGATGGAGTCAGCTCCCTGCTCCAACACCCTGCTCTGATGGCTGTGCACAACTTCCCCTTTCCCTCATGCAAAACCCCCCACGTGCAATTTTCCAAGCCCCACCTTGATTTCCTGGGGTCAGTACTGCATGGCACCAGGGAGATCCCTTCCACATGACGGAGAAACATCTGTCCTTTCCATCTGTCCTGCCAGCTCCCTGGGCCAAACCTCTCCAGGGATGCTCTGGCTGCAGTTGCCACAACCACAAAGTGATGCAACAGTTTCCTCTGCGTTGCTGGAGCCGTGTTGATGTCGAGGACCTGGGGTGGGTGAGGCATCCTGCCTGGACCAGTGGAGGTCCAGGCAGGATAAAGCCACTTGTGGTTGTCAGTGTCCCCGTTTTGGTCCTGGAACTGGTCTGTTTGAGCCCCATTTGGAGGCTTTCCTCCCTAGGAGATGTGGCTGCCACTGCTGGAGCTGCCCTCACGCAGTGGTGGGAGCACTGTACATGAGAAGCCAGAGCCCCAAATTCAGCAAGGAACGAGGTGGACAAATCCAGGGACACCTTCTGTGCCAGGCACAGCCGATGGCAGCCGAGTCACCAGCTCAGCCCCAGAGGCAGCCCCAAAACCGAGGGCAGTTACTGGGAATGTTTTCACTGGAACACAGTGGCTCCCTCCCACCCAGCCCTTGGAGGTTCCATCAGCTCTGCTTTGCCAGGGGAAAACAACCCCAATTTGGTCCTTTTGTTGGAAAACATACCAGTTTAATAAATTTTATATATAACTTTAGCCAGGTTTGTTCACCTTTGCGCCGGGGCAAGGGAACTGAAGCTTCTTCCCAGGGCATTGTTTCTCTAGGCAAGGCCTGATGGGCTTAGCATTCCAACAGACTGGGAGTAGCCCCAAAGAGATAAGAACATCGACGGAACATCAGCAGAACATCAGCGGCCATCTACGAACATCTACCCCAGACTCTACCTCTGGCAGAGTTGGAGACATCTCCTCCGGAAAAGACTGATAAGAAAATCAAGGATCAACATAAGAAGCGAAGAATAGGAATCCGCGCCCAACAAGAGACAAATACTGAGAACTACACAACTTGGGACAAGTGAACACTGACCCAATTCGTTTCTATGAGTTTTGATTGCATAAAATATCTGAAAAATCTAGTAAATGTCATGTATCATGGAATTCTGTATCATGTATCATGGAATGATTCTCTCTGCACACCCGGACTATGTGTGGATGAGATGATTTCTGTGGTACATCCTGGCCAGAACAACATCATGGCCAGAAAGTAAAGCAATGCATTGACTCTCTGACATTAAAAATGTCTTTGGAGGGTTTTTGTTTTTTCCCGCAGTTTCGGTGACACTTTCAGGCTCTGCTGGAGCTTGAATCGCCCGACGCTGCAGCTCTGGCTGTGTCTGTGACCCCACACTGCTGGAGAGCTTCTGGAGAGCCCCTGGTGCCACACAGGGACTCTCTGCCCTGCCCCAACCCCTGGCAGAGGGGACAGAGGGCAAACCAGGTCCCATGGGTGGGTTGGGGTGTCCCCATGCTCCCTCCCACCTCTCTCGCCCTTCTTTGCCCCTAGTGTTTGGGGACAGCTGGGGCTGGGGACATCCTGGCTCCATTTCACGGGCAGAGGGAGGGCAGTGCCCAGCTTTCCGCAGGCTCCGGGCTCTGCCCAGCCTCTGCCAGGCTCTTCCCAGCCTCCACCTTGCGGGGCCGGCCCGCTCCAATGTGGCATCGTTTGGGACCAATTCCAAGCATTTTATTAGACGTGGAATTTGTGAGCACGAGGCGGGTGTTTAATCATCAGGCTCCATCCCCGCTCCAGGACAGCTCCACTCCTGCCGTATCCAACCCTGCGCCCCTATTTCAGCAGGGAATGTAGGGGGACAAAGGCTCTGGGTGGGTGGGGGTGCGGGACCGTGCCAGCTGCACGTGCAGCGGTGCCAGAGCCGAGTCACCCGCCCGGGACGCGGAGGGCCCGCAGGCAGCCGCGGCACACGGAGCCTCCTGAATGGGCCCCTTGTCCCCGCAGCGCCGGCTGGCCACGTGTCCCGCCCCGTGCCTGGCCCGCGGGGACACCGGCTGCCCCCGCGCCCCACCCCGCAGCTCGCCCGTCACCCACGCCCTAATGCGGGGGTGGGACCGTATTTGGGTCACCCATTGTCCAAATGCGAGCACCCATCACCTCCACCCACGTGTGGGGCACCCATCACTCCCAACAGGACACCACTGACCCATCACCCAGACCCAGGGCATTCATCACTCCCATCCAGCCGCAGCTCACTCATCACCCAAAACCAGGGCGTCCATCACTCAGACACGGGGTACCCATTGTCCAAACATGAGCACCCACTACCCTCACCCAAATGTGGGGCACCCATCACCCCCAAACAGGCGCCACACATGGAGCGTCCGTCACCCAAACTGGGTGCCCAGTCGGGAACCCATCCAGCCACAGTTCACCCACCACCCAAACACGGGGCATCCATCGCCCCCCCACCCAAAGGCGGGGCGCTCCCTGCCCCCGACACGGGTCCCCACGCGTGTCCCTGCCCCCGACACGGGTCCCCACGCGCATCCCCGCCCCGGCAGGTCCCGCCGTGTCCCCCCGCTTCTCCCGGGCCGCAGGCGCCACCTCGCGGGGACCTCGCGGGGACGAGCAGGGACAGGCGGACCGGGAGCTGTGCCGGGGCAACGCGGACACCCCGACACCGGCACCCCAGGACAGGGCACCCGGGCATGGGGGACCCCAATAAGGGCATCCCAAAACTGGCACCCCGGCACGGGGCACCTGGATATGGGCACCCCAATAGGGGCATCCCAAAACGGGCACTCCAGTAAAGACATTGCAACACAGGCACTCCAATATGAGCACCCCAATATGGACACTGGGGCATGCGGCACCCCAGCATGATGCACCCCAAAATGCACCCCTAAAAACGGGCATCCTGTCAAGGACACCTCGGCATGGGCACTGCAATAAGGGGCACCCCAATACAGCACTCCGCTATTGTCACCAGAGAGCAGGGCACCCTGGCACAGTCACCCCATCCTGAGCATCAAGGACAACCCAACATGGGACACCCCAAAAAGGGGGTTCTGACACGGGCATCCCAACAAAGATACTCCAACACAGGTACCCCAATATGGGCACCAGGGCATGGGGCACCCCAGTGTAAGCACCCCAAAATGGGCATCCTGTCACAGACACCACAGAATGGGGACTGCAGCATAGGGCACCCCAATATGGGCACCCCCAAACGGGTACCCCAGTGTTGTCACCTGGGGACAGGGCACCCTGGCACAGTCACCCCATCCTGAGTATCCCATAAAGGACACCCCAACATGGGACACCCCAAAAAGGGCATCCTGGCACGGGATTCCTGCCCAGGACACTCCAACACAGGCACCCCAATGTGGGTACCCAGGCATGGGGCACCCCAGCATGGGCACCCCAAAACGAGCACTCCAAAATGGACATCCTGTCATGAGAACCTTGGCTGGACCCTTGGAGGCTGAACAGCCCCAATTTCACATTTCTTTCCTTCAGATCAGTTTATACAAAAATCCCAATTAACACTAATCAAGTACAACCTCGTTAAACCTCGTTGGGATGTGAAACCCATGGAGTGCTCCGAGTGCCAGGAATGGGGAGAAAGCTCTTGGAAGCACTGCCATGGGGGAAAACCAAAAAGCAGCTCAGACCCAGCTCCACCAGGGATGCGATGGCCAGGATTGTGTTTTCCCGCTGACACTGGGACTCAGCAGCTCGTCACAGAGCTCTCCCAAGGCACAGCATTCCTCAGGGATACTCGCTGGAGTGGGAAAATTCCTTCCCTGGGAATGCTGCCTGTGTAAGTGCGACAGGGAAAACAGGAGGTGGCGTAATTTATTTAAAAAACCCCAATAAAATCTGAGCTGCAAAAGGCAGAAAAGACAAAAGCTGGGAATTTTAAGCTTTAGGTATCACCGATGGCAGCAAGTAGGTTTAGAGCAATGCTCTTAATTGCAGGTGATCATAAGGGAATTCCAAACCCTTCAGCATTTGCAGGAAGAAGAATGAAAAAGTCAATCCTGTCCCAAATTCAATTTTTAAGGCTGAACCAAGTCAGGATGCCCCAGGAGGAGAAATCCTTGGAAAGTCAGTCGGGAGGGGTCAAGTCTTGGGTCTAAATCCATCTGTTGGAGATGTTCCCCACACCTCGGGGTGCTGCATCTCGGGGTGCTGTTTCCCTGCCCAGCCCTGTCCTGGGGGTGTGAGGGTGTGACAGTGTGACAAAGTGACAGTGTGACAGTGACAGTGTGACAGTGAGTGGCCCTGGGCTTCACTGCAAAGGTCTGGGTTAAAACAAGGGATTTTCACAACGATTTTGGGGATCCCCTCAGAGAGCAGCCCAGGGAGAGCAGGGGGACAGTGCAGGGGACAGTGACAGCACAGGTGAGCACAGCCAGCCCTTCCCAACCCATGGCCTCGTCCTGGTACCTGGAGGTTCTCCATACTATGAGGACTCCAACAAACATAACTCTTCCCTTTGACTTTTTCCCTTAAAAAGGGAAACCTCCTACATAGGGGCTGATGTGTGCAGCTATTTCTGAATAAAACCAACACAACCCCCCGGGCTCCTCTCTCTGCCCAAGGCCAACACAAACAGGCTGCAAAGCCCAGGCTGAAGGCAGAGAACAAAGGGAAAAACACTGGAAGCAACAGAAATCCTTTTCCTTCCCCTGTCGTGCAGTGGCTCAGAATCCCAGGCGGATCTTGGCAAGGTCGCGTCTCCTTTTTGTTTGCAAGCTCCTTTCTCTTTATTTCCCTCCTTTCCCAGCTGCTGGAATCCTGCTCTGGAGATGAAGGTGGGGTGTGAAAGCAGCTCCTGCACATTTTGTTTTCCCTCTCCTGTTCCCTGTCATAACCCACCCGCAGTGGGGACGTGTCACTCATGGGTAGGGGCTCGTCCAGGGGTGTTGGGCACGTGGGTAGAGGACAAGCTGTGGTCACAGGGAAACTGAAGCACTGCCCACTCTGTGCCCACACGTGTGGGGACACTCACAAGGCTCCATGTCTGCCTGGCCATCACCCATCATGTCACCTGTCACCTGTCACAGCTCTCCTACACCGACACTGGTCACCTGGGGCAGTGGGTGACAGTGTTTAGTGGGTGCCCAGGTGTGGCAGCCTGTGGAGCTGCATCCCCAATAAAGACATGGCCCAAAATTTGGCTTTATTGGCTGTGCAGCCATTGCTGGCATCCACGGGCAGAGGGGAGAGGTGGAGCTCTGCTGGCCCCACCCAGTGGGACCCCCCAGCCCCATGGAAGGACCTGAAGCCCTATGGAGGGATCCACAGCCCCACAGGGGCATTCCCATCCCTATGGAAGGACCCCCAGCCCCACAGAAGACCTACATCCTCATGGAGGGATCCCCGTCCCCATGGAAGGACCCCTGACACCACGGGGGGATTCTCAGCCCCAGAAAGGACCTGTGGACCCATGGAGGGGTCTCCATCCCTATAGAGGGTTCCCCGGCCCCATGGAGGAACTCTCAGCCTCAGAAAGGACCCGCAGCCCCACGGAGGGACCCCCATCCCCATAGAAGGATCCCCAGCCTCACGAGGACCCGCAGCCCCACGGAGGGACCCCCATCCCCATAGAAGGATCCTCAGCCTCACGAGGACCCGCAGCCCCACGGAGGGACCCCCATCCCCATAGAAGGATCCTCAGCCTCACGAGGACCCGCAGCCCCACGGAGGGACCCCCATCCCCAAGGACGGCCCCCCGTCCCCACGGAGGGATCCCGTTCCCACGGGAGGACCCCCATCCCCACGGGAGGACCCTCATTCCCACGGGAGGATCCCGTTCCCACGGGAGGACCGCTGTCCCCACGCGTGTCCCCGCCGCGCGCGCCCGCTCTGCCACGTGGGACCCGCGGGAGCGCCCGGCGGGGGCGTGGCCAAGAGGTGGGGGCGTGGCCAGAGGCGTGGCTCGGGCTGGAGGGCGTGGCCGTGCAGGGACAGTGACCACCGTGGCAGCGGTGACGCGGCTGTCGCGGGACGCGGGGGATGAATTCCAGAATGCCAGAATAGTTCAGGTTTAAGGGATCACACTGGGTCATCAGCTCCCACCTTCCTGCTCCGGCAGGGCCCTCCCACAGCACAGGGCACAGGAGTGTGTCCAGATGGTTCTGAAATATTCCCACTGAGGGAGACCCCACACCTCCCCTGGCCAGCCTGTCCAGTGCTTGGTCACCTGCACAGCGAAGAAATTCTGCGTCATGTCCAGGTGGAAGTTTCTGGGCATCAGTTCCTGCCCATTCCTCTGGTGCCATTGCTGGGCCCCACGGAGCACAGCCTGGGCCCTGCTCGGAGCCCTCCCTGCAGACAGGTGCAGACAGGGCTGTGGGCCCCTCTCACCTGGGTCTCCTCTGGAGGCTGAGCAGCCCCAGCTCCCTCAGTCTTTCCTGGGCAGGGAGATGCTCCAGTCCCTTCATCATCTCCACAGCCCTCACTGGCCCCACTCCAGGAGCTCCATGTCTCGCCGATCCCGAGGAGCCCAGAGCTGGACACAGCACTCCAGCTGAGCCCCACTAGGGATGAGGAAGGGGCAGGATCAGATCCCATGTCCTACCGCCGATGCTCCTCCTAACACAGCCCCGGATCCCACCGGCCTCTCGGCCCTCAGCTCAGGTCCAGCGGCTCATTAAATACTCAGTGTTTGCTCCAAGCTCTTCCACGGCTGGGGTTTTCTTTCGTGCGTTCGCAGGTCGCTGTTCGGTGGTTTCCATCCCACGGGCCTGCATTCTCCTGAGGGGTCGGGTGGGCGAGGACTGAGAGGAGTGGGCGGAGCTTTGGGGACTCTATGGGCGTAACCTCAAGCAAGGGGGTGGGACTGGGCGGGCCCGGGGCGTGACCAAACGACTCAGGGGGCGTGGTATGGGCGGGGCTGGAGGGAGGCTGTAATGAGGG
>VZTH01007977.1:0-15293 GCA_013397815.1 Aleadryas rufinucha | reverse complement strand
TCTCCCACCCTCCTGCAGATCCCAATCCCATCCCTCAGCACCCTCCCTGCAGAGCCTGGATCCATCCATCCCCCTCCCTGCAGATGCACATCCTGATCCCATCCGCTTCATCCCCCTCCCTGCAGATCCCAATCCCTTCTCTCCCTCCCTTCAGCCCCTCACAGCCATGGATAACACGGGATGCTCCCATCCCATCCATCCCTCCCTCCCTCGCTCTCTCTCATCCAAGCGGAGCTTCCCTCTTCCCCTTCCCTGCCTTCCCGCAGCTCCTGGCTTCCAGGCGGGCTTTTCTTAGCCAAGGAAAGCCCTGGGGAGCCTCCCCTCCCTCCTGCCTGCCCGGGGAAGAGGGGGAGGAGGGGATGGGAGGCCCTGGAGCGGTTCCCACGCCCGGGGGGCCGCGGAGCCGCTTCCTCCCCGGGAGCGCCCCGGGCTCCGGGAAGCGCCGGGAGCTGGACACGGGCGGGCTCCAGGCCACCCTCCCGTCCATCCGCCCGGAAACCTCGCTCCAGCTGTGGCTGATTACAGCCGGAATGGCTCTGCGGGACCCGGGGGGATCATTAATTACCGCTAACGAGGCACCGCCTGCGTGCCAGCCCAGCCCGGAGCCGCACGGGAGCACCGGGGCTGTGCCCCCTCCCCAGCCCCCGCAGGGATGCGCGTCCCCTCCCCGGCCCCGGGGGCTGTCCCCGTGTCCCCTCCCGATGCAGGAAGGGTGGGATCCTTCCCCCTGGGGTCTCTCACTCGTTAAACGCAGCTCTGGGGAGAAATGGGATCTGCAGGAGCCTGACCCCGCTGCCACCGCCCTCCCTGAGCCCAGCCGTGCTCTGAGCAGGGGCAGTTCCAGCCCTAAGAAAGGTTTTACCCCCAAAACTCGGGCTCTGCGCTCAGATGCTGACCACGAGCGACTGCAAAAGAGCAAATTCACTTCCTGCCTGTTTCCCCTTTCCCTTATTTACGGACTGGGGCGTTACTGGGAGGAGGAACAGCTCCTCTCTCCTTCCCCGAGGTTTTTCCAGTCGGAGCCTTTAGGAAAATGAACATTTATTGGCCGCGAAGCCCTCGGGGAATTGGCACCGCGGGTTTCTTGGTGGGTGCGTTGGAATTGAGATGCTCAGCTCTGGGATGGCAGGGCTGGCCCCGAGCCAGCTGTCACAGCAGTGGGTGGCTGTCACCTCACCCCTGCAGCTCAGCCTCCTCTGCAGCAGCCTGGGCTTGGGGACGTGCTGGGCTCTCNAAGCGCCGGGAGCTGGACACGGGCGGGCTCCAGGCCACCCTCCCGTCCATCCGCCCGGAAACCTCGCTCCAGCTGTGGCTGATTACAGCCGGAATGGCTCTGCGGGACCCGGGGGGATCATTAATTACCGCTAACGAGGCACCGCCTGCGTGCCAGCCCAGCCCGGAGCCGCACGGGAGCACCGGGGCTGTGCCCCCTCCCCAGCCCCCGCAGGGATGCGCGTCCCCTCCCCGGCCCCGGGGGCTGTCCCCGTGTCCCCTCCCGATGCAGGAAGGATGGGATCCTTCCCCCTGGGGTCTCTCACTCGTTAAACGCAGCTCTGGGGAGAAATGGGATCTGCAGGAGCCTGACCCCGCTGCCATCGCCCTCCCTGAGCCCAGCCGTGCTCTGAGCAGGGGCAGTTCCAGCCCTAAGAAAGGTTTTACCCCCAAAACTCGGGCTCTGCGCTCAGATGCTGACCACGAGCGACTGCAAAAGAGCAAATTCACTTCCTGCCTGTTTCCCCTTTCCCTTATTTACGGACTGGGGCGTTACTGGGAGGAGGAACAGCTCCTCTCTCCTTCCCCGAGGTTTTTCCAGTCGGAGCCTTTAGGAAAATGAACATTTATTGGCCGCGAAGCCCTCGGGGAATTGGCACCGCGGGTTTCTTGGTGGGTGCGTTGGAATTGAGATGCTCAGCTCTGGGATGGCAGGGCTGGCCCCGAGCCAGCTGTCACAGCAGTGGGTGGCTGTCACCTCACCCCTGCAGCTCAGCCTCCTCTGCAGCAGCCTGGGCTTGGGGACGTGCTGGGCTCTCCGATTTCCTGATAAAACAAACAAAAAAAAGAGGATTATGAAGAGCCCTGTGGGAGTTTCAGGCTGAAGGAATTGGGATTGTTCAGACTGGAAGGAGAGGAGGCTCCGGAGTGACCTCGCTGTGGCCTTCCAGGGCCTGAAGGAGCCGCGGGGAAGGTGGAGAGGGAATATTCACAAGGGGTGGAGTGGCAGGAGAAGGGGGAGTGGGTTCATTCAATGAAAGAGGGGAGTTTTGGATGGGATTTTGGGAAGAAATTCTCCCCTGTGAGGGTGGGGAGGGGCTGGGGTGGAATTCCCAGAGAAGCTGTGGCTGGCCCATCCCTGGAAGTGTCCCAGGCCAGGTTGGACGGGGTTTGGAGCACCTTGGGACAGTGGGAGGTGTGGATGGAACAGGATGAGCTTTGAGGTCCCCTTCCAACCCAAACCATCCCATGATTTTCTGATACAGATCACCAGGAAAACGTTCAGGGATCAAAGCTCTGACACAGGACTCATCCCTATTTCTGGAATGCCGTGTCCAGTGCCACATGGTTTTCCTGCGTGGCAGACTGAGAATCCTGCAATGGTTTGGGCTGGAAGGGGCCTTCAGGATCATTTAATAACAGCTCAATCAATGCCTCTTAAGCATCAATTCAGCAGGAAAATCCAGGTTTTCATCCCACAGGGGACTTTCCCTCTGGTGCCACGTGCAGATTGAGCAGCCAGACCCACCAAAACCCCCCTTTGGAATCACAAAAGATCCTCTTTGGACCCCAGGTTATTTTTCACACAATAAAGCTTTTTTTATTTTTTAATAAATTCCAACCCCAAGCTGATTTTTCTGCTGACATCACTCGACTCCAGGAGCTGAAACCTGGCCTAAAACCAGTCCATGCTGGAAAAAGCTCAGCAGCAGCAGCAGCAGGCTCGCCCTGAAAACTCAATCTTCCCCGAATCAGGGAGAGGGAAGGAGCCAGCAGCTCTGAAGGAGCTCACCAAAGTGCTCTCATTTATTCTTATTACCCAGCCTTGCATGCCAGCTTCCCTGGAAAGATCTTCTGGAAAAATATCCAGAAGGAAATTAGATTTAAAAAAGAAAAAAAAAAAATTAATCTATCAAAGCCTCCCTCTGTCTCAGCAATTCCCAAATCAGCTGGGTCAGACCCAGATCCGTTTCTGGCTGGGGTTTTATGAGTGAGGGGCTGGTTTTATTCCTCATCTCCCGGGTGGAATTCACTCTGGGGATTTATTGGAGTTGGGGGCCTTTGGCACGAGGGATTCCCCCCTCAGAGCTGCCTCTCCATGAGTTTTGGGGTATCCCATTGGATATTTTCCTCCTTTTCAATCACCCCCCCCAGCCCCAGCCGGCTCCATCCCAGTTCCATCGGCTCCAGAGGACTCCCAGCAAAGTTAATTTGGCTTTTCCATGGATGTTTTAATCCGCTGCTCCCTGCTCTGGCCCTGAGAGCCGAGCCTCTGGTTGGGGGCCAGGCCTCGGAGCCAGGGCCGTGGTCAGGGAATTCCACAATTCCCATCAAATTCCTTTGTCTTTCGGGTCCCTCCAACACAAACCTTTCCCTCTGTGCTCAGATATTCCTGGGAATGACGTGGCCCAGCAGAAAGCAGGAATGCCAGAGGATTCAAGGAGTGGAATGGGGTTTTTTTCTCTCCCTGGGAATCTTCTCGGGGCAGGTTCATCTCAGGATGAGCAGGGATGGGCGGCAGCGACAGGGATCAGACTTCCAGCGTTCCCTTATCCCAGGGTTTCATGATCTTCCCTGCTGGAATGGCACCCAGGGATGCTCCCCTGTTTTCCAAGCCCATCCCCACCTGTGGGAAGGGGTTTGGGAGCAGCTTTTGTTCCCTCAGACTCTTCCTCCTTTCTTTTTTGGGGGGGTTGCTGAATATTCCCCAGTGATTTTCCCGCCTGGCTGATGCCATTTTTATAAATAGGCTGCTCATGCATTTATTATCTCCTCCTCCTGAGGCACAGTGTGACACAGACCTGTCTGTTCCCGGCTCGGAACGTTTCTCCAAATTCCCAATAAATCAGGAATTGCTGCGGCAGCCGACGCCGTTTTAGCTCCCCGTCGGAGCGGGGTGAATGATGAGAGATCCACATTTAGAAAGAACCTCCACGTCTCCCAATCCCAAACAGCTCCCAGAGCACGGAGAGGACTCGGTGAACCTGACAGGGACAATTTAGAGAAGTCCTACGACTGCTCTGGAGCATTTTTATGGTGCTGATGCGTCCCTGGGGCGTCTCTGGTGCTTTGGGGGTTCCTTCCTTTGGTTTTTTTTTTGGGTTTTCTCCTCCCTTTAAACTTTTTCGTCCTCACCAGTTACTGTGTTTTATTATTTATGGCTGAATTCTGTGCCTCAAAGCAGGACCAGGCTGGGCAGAAAGCAGCTCTGGGTGTTGTGCCCTGTCACAAAAACACTCCTGGGAAATCCCAGGTTGGATTCATCTCCGAAAGCACGGAGATGAAATTGGGAAAATTGGGAAAATTCCCTCTGTTCTGCAGCCATATCACAGGAATTCTCCTCCATTCTCTGTGCTGGCCCTCGAGGACTTGAAAAAAAGAATGTCCCTGGTGTCCCCAGCCGTGGGGAAAATCACGACTCAGCCCTAAATGTGCGCGGCTGGGAAATGAAATCTAAAGTCGTGAGACCGAGAGGGAACGAATGGGGGCTCTGGTTGCCCTCAAGCTTTTTCTCAGCCTCTGGTGTTTCCTCAAATTACATTTTTCAGCCACCAGGGCCGTGGTTTTTTCAGCGCTTTTTAAGCAAAACCTGAGTTTCTCACAGTCACGGGGCTGCAGGAACTGTGCCTTTACACAGCAGAGCGTGAACTGCAGCCGAAGGCGGATTTGTCCCCCAGGAGAGCCCGGGATTTTCAAGGAATGAGCTGATTTGAGCACGCTGGAGGCGCAGGAACAAACAGGCTGAGTTTGTCCTGGGAAACCCCAAACCTTTTCCTTTAACACCTCAGTGTGTGCCCCGAGCTGCACCTGCAGCAAAGTCCCGGCAGGGTAATTCAGTGTTATCCCTGCCAGGACCTGCCAGACGCCCCGGGGGGGATTTTTCCACGTGGGATTTGAGGCCTGGAGCGTGTGGGGTTGTTGGGAAGGAGGGAAGGAGCCATCCCTTCCCTTTGGGGAGCTGCCTTGGCAGTTTGGGTTCAAGGAACCCCGTTTTGGGAATACTCCGAGCTGGAGAGCTGGGAGAGGCGGATTTGGGGCCGTGCCCGGATGGATGCAGGTGCTCAGGAATTCTCCTCCTGCTCCCCAAATCAAATCCCAAGCAGAAGAGCCTCGGGATGAGGAGTCCCAGAGCCTCGGGATGAGGAGTCCCCGAGCCTCGGGACGAGGAGTCCCCGAGCCTTGGTGTCCCTGCCTTGTGGACAATCCTTCCTCACCCGCTCTCACGAGAAATTCCCAGAGTCAAAGATGCTCCAGAGGGGTTCCAGGCGCAGGAAAAGCCTGGATTTTCCATGTTGGATTGGGGGCTCCCCAAGGAGCTGCCCCTGGGCTGATTCAGAGCACCCCCACGGGAAGGTTCATCCCCCGCCAGGCTTTTGTCCGCTTCCTTTTCCAAGGTGAAAAACGGGACAGGATAAAGGGGTCAGGGCAGCAGGAGACCCTGCTGGAGAGGAGGGTGGGAAAACACATCCCAAAAGCCCCATCCATCAATATTTTCTGGGAAAAAAAGAGGAGAAAACAGCCCGTGTTTGGTGAGCCCTCCCCTCGCCGCACCGTCCTCCCATGGAAACTCCCGTGGAGGGGGCAGGGAGAGCGGGATTCGGCTCTGCAGGGATGTCCCTGATGGAAAAGCAACCCAGGGATGCGCCCTCCTCGCTCCACCCTCTCCCGTCAGAGATGCTCCAGGTCCCTGCCCGGCTCCGGGGGGGGGAGAAGGGAGGGGAGGCACCTCCGTTTCCAGGAAAATTTGCCCTTTCACAGTTGCTCCAGCGAAATGTCAGCGAATGCCAAACGCCCGGAGCCACAAACGCTCGGCGCAGGAGAGGCCCCATAAATCAGCGAGCAGTTAGTGGGAAAAAATCAGGTTCCAAGGAGGAAAGCAGTGGGATACGGGGTTGGGGTTGGCTTGGTTTTTTTTCCCTTCTTTCCCCCTCTCCCTCCGAGGCAGGGCAGCAGCGTTTGAGTTCATTATGCGGCGCAGCGGTGCAGGAATTCATCGCATTGTCGGTGCCCGGCTCTTCCCGCGGGGTGCGGGGGCTCGGGGCCGCGAGCGTGGCTGCGGGTGCGAGCCGGGCCGCCAACAAAGGCGCCCCGCCATCAACTTTGTCCGGGGACAGCGAGGGGACAAAGGCCGGGGGGCTGGTGGCCCAGCCGGGAGCCGGGGCGGCACAGCTGTGACCAATGCCGACACAGCTCCCCCTCAATATGGAGTGACCCCGGCGCTTTCTGCAACCTGCTCCGGGCTCATCCCCGGCCGCCCGCACAAAAGACGGGAACAAACAGAACCTTTGTCAGCGCTTCCAAGGCTTTCCCTCGGAAAAAAAAAAAAAAAAGAAAAAATCTTAAATATTTCATTAGGCTCTTCTCGGGCTTTTCTTTTTGCTGTCTTTTTTTTTTTTTTTTTACCTGCTCTGGGCTTAAAAAAATAATTTAAAGGGGGAAAAAAAAAAAAAGCCGATGTGGACACGAAAAGTCTGGGTCGATAAATGATTAAAGGAGAGGCTCGGGAGGGGAAGGGCTGGGTTTGGAGGTGGGGGAAGCTCCGTGCCGCTGTCCTGGGTGGAATTACAAAGGCGGGAGAGGAAGGGAAAAAGGAACTCTCCCAGGTGCAGTGGTTTTTTTAAACCTGTTTATTTAGGCAGATCAACGCTGAAACGCTGCAGTCAGAGGGGCTGGGAACGCTTGGAAAAGGCTCTCCAGGACCTGGTGGGATTTTTGAGGTTGATTTTGGTGGTCCCTTCCAGCTCAGGAGATTCTGGGATTGATTCTCTCTGAGGAAAACCTCCTCCTCTGCAGCCTGGGTGAGCTTAAGCACAGCTGGGTGGGGATAAAACGGATCCAGGCTTTATCCCTCAATCCGGGAAGGAAGCTTTGGGAAGGCAGCAGCTGGCCTGTCACCATCGTGTGTCCCCTCAGGCAGCGCCGGGATCCTCCCTGGGGAGGAACCAGGGAAACTCCAGCCCTGGCATTCCAGAGCTTGGGGTGGTGGGTCCCAGCTATTTATGAGGCAGATCGTGGAATCGTGGAATTGTGGAATTGTGGAATCATGGAATCATGGAGTGAATTGGGTTGGAAGGGACGTCGAGATCAGCTCATTCCACCCCTGCCGTGCTCAGGGACACCTCCCACCATCCCAGGGTGCTCCAACCTGGCCTTGGACACTTCCAGGGATGGGGAATCCATGGAATAACCCGTGCCAGGGCCTCCCCACCCACCCAGGAAAGGATTTCTTCCTGATTCCCGATCCAAACCTCCTCTTGTGGCCAAAGAGGCTGCAGGATGAGGAGGTGGGGAAGGAAAAGCCACAAGTCCAATCCCGCCCGTCCCATCCCATCCCATCCCATCCCATCCCATCCCATCCCATCCCNCCATCCCACCCCATCCCATCCCATCCCATCCCATCCCATCCCATCCCATCCCATCCCGAGGTCTCCCAATGGCCTTTCCCGGGATTGGAGGGCTCCCTTCGCTCCCAGGCTCTCCCTCCACCCCCGAGCTCACAAAGGCTCTGGTTACAAATATTAAACACTCCTTAATAGCTCAGCCCTGCCACGCCACGGAGCCCATTCTGCTGCGCTAAATGGCTCTGAAAGGACTTTTCCCCCTGCCCTGCTTCCCTTCTCCTGCCCGGATTCCAGGAGTGGAAGGAGCCGGAATGGCACAATGGCCTCGCTTCCTCTTTTGTTTCAGCCTTGATTTTCGCCTCCCTTTTAAGGACCCTCCTGAATAATTCAGTGTTATCATTCAGGATGATGCTGGATTATTACAAGGCTTCCTTCCCTCCCGTCCTCCCCCTCCTCCTCCTCCTCCTCCTCCTCCTTTTTCCCCCTCCCTCCCATAACCTTTAAATTCTTTTCACACGTGAATGGGTTCAAAGGAAGTCGTGGAAGGCAAACACACAACGAGGAGGTTGCTGCTCTGCCCCTCCGCTGTCAGCTTGATAAATATAATGTGTCACCAATTAAAAACTCATTGCCATTCTCCTGCTGCAGCCAGGCCTCGTTAGGGCCCTCCTCCCGGGGTGGCTCCCAGGAGCTGCTGCTATCATTGTTGATAACAGAGGCGCTGGGTTTTTCCCATCCTGGGCCATTTCAGGGCTCCACATTGGCATGTAAATAAGTTATTCACCCGGCATCACTTGCTGATAGAAAAATGACCATGAAACTCTTTGATTTTGGGTTTGCTCTTGTCACCGGCGCACAATGAAATCAAGAGTTGCAGTTTTGTGGCTGGGGCTTGTGGAGGGCTTTTATTATTTTTTTTTCCCCCTTTTTTTTTTGGCCTTTTCTCTTTCCCAACCCCCCCTTTGCAGCATTTGTATGGAAACGGTGCCATCCCACGATTTAATGCCGGGTGTGACCTGCGAGGTGTCCCCACTCCAGCAGAGCAGATCGTTGTTTATTTTTGCCCTCCCTGGGGACATTCAAAACCGATCTGGGTCATGCAGGAAAAGCTCCTGGCTGCTTTATTTTTTTTTTTCTTCCCTCTTTTTTAGGCTCTCGGTGCCTTTGGAGAGGAGAAAGGGACCCCTGGATTCTTCCCCACCGGGAACCTGGGACAGTCCCACAGCTCTGCCCTGCCCCGGGGTGCAGCCAGGGAACGCCAGTGCTGATGGGGTGAATCCTTTCCCTGGAATATTGATGCATTCCTTCAGCCTCCCTGCCTCTCTCCAGCTGCTTTTCCCGGAGGGATTCACACCCCCGTCGGCACAAACGCATCCTGCACCGTTTTCCTCTCATTCTGCCTCAGTTTCTGGATGCTGGGCACCTCCCCCCCCGTGGTCAGAGCTCGCCCACAGCCTCTGGAAACTTCATTCCCTGGCCACCAAAATCCAGGGGGGGTTGGTCCTGTCAGTCCTGGATCCCAAAACACGCTTATGGGCAGCAGCCAGGGGAAAGGGATTTATCTGAGGGCAAAAAGCTGTTGGGTTTTCATTGGAAAACTGACCAGGACGTGGCTCAGAGGAAGGGCTGGGCCTGGGATTTGGGAATCCCGTTGGATGAAAGGTGGGAATCTGCCGTGGTCAGGGCTCTTTATTTTCATTTTAAGATCTCCAGTGCTTTGCTCTCTACCCACAGTGACCTAAGCTGGGACATTTCCAGACAGAAACCACCACGACCCAGCTCTGGGGTGGGGTTTTTTTTGCCTCTGTTTTGTGTTATTTGGGGTTTTTTTTTTAACTTCAGCAGGGCTTTAGGAGAGGGATGGGAGAATCCTTCACTGGGGGAGCTGGTTTGAGTGATAAAGACGCTTCTGTGCAGCGTTTGAAGTGGAAATTCATGCAGATTTGGAGCCTGGATGCTCCCAGCAACAGTTCTGGGAAGCTCAGCTTGTTAGATCCATGGAATAAAGGCACGAGTTCCTCCCTCCCAGCCCAGCCCAGCTCATCCCCGGCCTCTCTCCGGGCACGGGCTGGAATCCCTGAAGTTCCCCCTCGCCTGCCAAGCACCACCTGCAACAGGGGGAGTTCCCTGGAGCTGGAAGACAAAAGGATTTGCAATCAAAGCCTTGGAATGGGGAAAAGGAGAGGAGGAAAAAAGGCATCAAAAAGTTTTTTCCGCGTTCTGGGCTGGCTGGGAAGAGGAAGGGGGAGAGCTGTGGGTTCTTCCTGCACCATTTACAGGATATGGGAACAGGGATGGCTCCCAAAATCTCTTATCCCCCTTTGTGGCCCCATGGTGGGGAGGAGGATGATGGAATTTCACCCTGTGGGACACAGATTTGCCCCTCTGGGCAGCGTTGTCCTTGCTTGGCTTCCGAGAGAAAACGTCTCCACTTCGGTGTGGAAAAATCAGGATTAAACTCGGTGGGTGAAGCAGGGGGAGGAGAACAAATTGGAATTCTTACTTTATATTCCCAACCTCATCCCTCCTTTTAAACTAAATGGGTTTTGAGGGAGGTGAGAGGTAAAAAAAATCCACAGCAGAAGTCTGCAACTCACTCAGGGGTTTGGAATGAGATGGCCTTTAAGGGCCCTTCCAACCCCAAACCCGGGGTTCCAATCCCAAATTCTGGGGTTCTAGAAAGAGAATTTTATTTTTCAAAAGTCCTAAAAGAGGTGTGGGGGGAGAAAACTGTGGCCTTGTCGGGGAAACGAGAGGGGAATTGTGGTGGGAGAAAATCCATCTGGGGCTGAGTGGGAAGAGCAGGACAAGTGTTTTGTTCTCCAGGGAAATCCTTCCCCAGGTGTTTGGCCGGCGGGAAAAGGGAAGGAAACAAAACTTGGGGCATTCAGGAAAATGCTGGAATTGTCTTAAAAATCACAATTCCTGTGTCCCCTGAAAGGCCTTTCCGAGGCGTGTCCGTGTGGGAGAGGCAGCTCCGGGTGCTTGGGGAGCCACGGGGTGACTTTTCCCTTCCTCCTCCCGACATTATTCCCTCATCATTGGTCTGACATCCCCAAAACCGGGCTGGAACCCCAATTTTCTGCCAGTCCTCACCCCTCCACCTCCTCCTCCTCGTTATCCCTTAGCTTCCCAAGTCTCTGTCCCCTCCGTTTCCGCGGCTGCAGTGCCCGAGGCGAGGAGCCGGGAATGTTTATCCCGAGGGGAGCCGGGAATGTTTATCCCGAGGGGAGCCGGGAATGTTTATCCCTGTCAGTCCCCACCGGGCCATCCCCAGCCCCGGGGTCACCCCGGGGACTGACACCCTCGCCCTCACCCCCCTGCCCTCCTTAGAGATGCACCAGGCTGTCAGTAACGAGGCCAGCGAGGTTTATTCAGCGGCCGATCTCCCCGATCTCAAAAGATAATCTGGGAATAATTGGGACTTAAGGAACTGGTGGGAATCTGATTTTTTGGCGGCGCTGCCATTCAGGAAACAGATGGACATCTTATTTCGCCCTAATTTGATGGGCTTGCTTGACAAAATGGCAGAGGTTGCACTTTGCTACAATAATCAGCTGCCACTCAGACTTTGTAAGGGGCTTGTGGAGGTTTCTTCTTAATTAGACCGTGGCTCCCTATCGGGGAGGAGACGCCTGCGCCGGCTCCGGGAGATTCCCAGCAGCTCCTCTGCCTCTGGAGCCTGGAAAAGAGTTGGGGGGGAAAAAACCCACGGGGTTTTCAGGTTTGAGTCAGATTTGGGGTTTTTAAAAGCCTCGCTTGGAAAATCGAGCTCGGGAGCGAGGAGCTCCTCATCCCGGGGGGAATAATGAATTCATGGATTTGCTCCCTCTGCCCTGGGGCAGCTTTCCCTGGGCTGGGGGACACCTTGGGAAGCTTTGGAAAGCCTCGGGGTTGTTGCCAGGTTTGCAAACCCCGCTTTTCACTTGCAAAAAAAAAACCTTCCCGGTGCTGCTGTTTAACCCCTGACCTTCTCTGCTGCTCCCCCCAGCCCCTTGATCCTGCTCCAAAGGGGATCCTCCCAGCTGGGATCCCAGCTCCCCTCAGGCTGCTCCCCTGGCTGTCCACTCCGCAGCTAAAAAAGCAACTGGGAGCTTTTTTAATTAGTCAGATGTAATTACCCCCAGCCGGGGGGGTGGGGGGGGGAGTGCTGGAGTCACCATCCCTGGAAGATGAGGAGAAAATCTCCTCAAAAAAATGCGGAGATCGGTGGCGCTTGGAGAAGTGGTGGAGTGGGAATGCTGGGGGTGTTCGCTCCATGAATGATTTCACGATCTTGGAGGTTTTTTCCCACAGTTTTCCATAAAGTTTGGGACTTTTTCCCCACTGTGATTCTGTGTTCGAGCTCCTCAACCAAGTGCTGATGGGTTAAAGATCCAAACCAACCCAGCAGCCACCAAACCCAGCCTTGTTTGATGTCCTTTTTGCTTTCCTCATCCTTTGGAGACTGCATTTTTAGCTTTTCCCTGCAGTTTCCTCGGGGAAAGCTGCAATTATTGAGCCATCCAGAGGCTCCAGGATGGGAGAGGGCCCAGCTCCAACCCGTCCCCGTTGTGCACACAAGGGATAAAGGGAATTGCAGCGGGATCTGTGGAACGGGAGGTGCAGGATGCACAGGCTTCCCCCAGGGGCTCATCTGCCACTCCCCCAGCTTATCTGGCAGTGCTGTTGGACATCCATCAATCCCTGGACGTCCATCAATCCCTGGATGTCCATCAATCCCTGGATGTCCATCAATCCCTGTCTGTCATTAGGACACGGCGTTTGTTGGTGTTTAGGAGCAGTGAAAAAGAACCCGCCGAGCCCATGGAGTCATGGAATGGTTTGGGTTGGAAGGGGCCATGAAGATCCATCCAGTGCCACCCATCCCCACGGGCAGGGACACCTCCCACCATCCCAGTTTGCTCCATCCAGCCTGGCCTTGGACAATTCCAGGGATGGGGAATCCACAGCTTCTCTGTGCCAAATTTGTGCCTCCTTTTGCTGCCTCCTTTAGCAGTCCCTGGTTGTGGCATCACTCCGAGCCTCTCCACCACTTCCTTCACCCTAAAACACCCCCTAAAAACCATCCAGAGGAGCAAACCTTCCTCCTTCATGGAGATCCTCATTAAAAATCAGTTTCCCCTCGCTGCCCATCAGCTGGGAGATGTTTTTTCATTGCAAACCTCCAGGGGAACCGTGTCAAACCAAACCTTCAAACTCCTCCAGGCTGCAGAGGAGCCGAAGTTTAAAGCAAGGTCATTCCACCTGCTCCAAACACAGCCCCTGGAAGAAGCCAGGGCGTGGAAGGGATCCCAGGAGGCTCCTCTGGCATCACTCTGAGCTTCTCCACCACTTCCTTCACCCTAAAACACCCCCTAAAAACCATCCAGAGGAGCAAACCTTCCTCCTTCATGGAGATCCTCATTAAAAATCAGTTTCCCCTCGCTGCCCATCAGCTGGGAGATGTTTTTTTCTCTGCCTCTTTGCAAACCTCCAGGGTGACCTTCACGCTCCCCCAGGCTGCGGAGGAGCCGAAGTTTTTGGCAAGGTCATTCCACCTGCTCCAAACACAGCCCCTGGAAGGAGCCAGGCCATGGGAGGGATCCCAGGAACCTCCTCAGGGATGCCAGACCCCTCCACCCTCGGGTACCACCTCGGAGCATCCCCTCTTGATTTATTCCCGGGGGAGATGAGGTGGCTGCGAGGATTTAAAGAAGCCCATCTAATGGAGTGCTGGAAATGATAAATCAGTGGGGCTTTGTGAAGGTTATTACTTTAAACAAAGCGGGCCTTGAATGGAGCCAATTAAACGGCACCTGAATTGATAAACAAACTGCTTATTGTCGGGGGCCATTCGGCAGCTCTGGGGGTCCCCCCTCGCTGGAGGCCTGGGGATAAATTTACATGTGATTGGAGTTTAATGGGCCGCAACAGGCCTCCCATCCCATCGCCATGGCAACCGGCCCTTTCTCCAGCTTTTAAACAGTCTGCAGCGGCCTTTCATTGTCCTGCCCCTGCCAGCCCCGACGGGGTGGGCGCTCGCTTGTAGCAATTTGTTTCTGTCCCCGGGCACGGCCCCGGCCAGGCCATGAATATTTGTTGGGGGGACACGGGGACAAAGGGCCGGGCCGAGGGGGCTCCATGGAGACCCTGGCGCTGGAATGGTGACATATGGTCCGTGCTGACCCCGAGCAGCCCCACAATGAGCAGTCCCCCAGCCCCTTTTTGGTCTCCGTCCCCGTTAGGCCCGGCCTATTCATGCCTAGGCCGAGTCAACGGGGCCTAGGCCTCTCCCTGCCTCCCTGCGTGTTTGGGGCTTTTTTCTGGCTGAAATCTCTGCCCCCTTGAGCGCTAAAGGAAGAATGAGAGAGGGGAGAAAGGAGATAAAGGCAGGAAGAAAAGGCTCTCCATGTCCCAGAGATGTTTGCTTTCCACTCCATTGGAAGCTGAATGGGCGCGGACGTCGGAGCGGCGCGGACGGAGCGGGGACAGCTCCCGGTGTTTGAGTCCCAGAGGGGTTTGGGGTCAAAAGGGGCCTGAAATCCCAACCTGTTCCACCCCTTCCATGGGCAGGGACACCTTCCACTGTCCCAGCTCACTCCAGCCTGGCCTGGGACACTTCCAGGGATGGGGCAGCCACGGTTTCCCTGGGAATTCCAACCCAGCCTCTCATCACCTTCACAGGAGGAATTTATTCCCAATATCCCATCTAACCCTTCCCTCTGGCAGTGGGATCCATTCCCCTCTGTCCTGTCCCTCCATCCCTTGTCCCAAGTCCCTCTCCAGCTCTCCTGGAGCCCCTTTAGGCCCCTTTTTCCTTGGGGCTTTTCTTCTCCAGGTGAACATTCCCAGCTTTTAAAGGGGGATCAGGCTGAGGGTCCCCCAGCCCTGGATCCCACCTGGATTACACCTGGATCCCACCTGGATTACACCTGGTACCACAGCCAGCACTGAATGCATCCCACAAGGACAAGGGGACCTGCGGGATATTCACCCCGCCCCCAAATCCGACTTTTTCCAGGTGATTGATTTGTCAGACCCGCTGGGTTTGCATTGTTCTCCCTCCCTGAGCAAAGCAGCAGCCGTGTGACTCTAAAAGCTGATCTCCTGTAAAGGCCCCACCTGCGAGCTCTGCTCAGTGACCCCACAAACCAACGGGATTTGCATGTGGGCACCTCATCCTGGGCTGTTCTTCCTCCAAGCCTGAGGGAGAGCCCCGGGTTTGGATCCCTGGTGGGTGAACCTCAAAGTCAGACCCATGAAAGTCCCCAGAAAGAAGCTGCCACACCAGAGCTGCGCAGCCAGAACAAACTGGGGGAACAAATCCTTCTTTTAAAACCATGGATTTTCCCCAAAGAAAACCTTCCTGAAGCAGGGAAAAATGAAAAATCTCCTCAATAACTGATCTGCTAAAGCGTGCAATGCTCACAAAAACGCGGATTTTGTTCCTGGGGAGGAGAATTTCTCCCAAACGGGGCTGAGCCAGGATGCTGGGGGTGCTGTAAAAGCTCGGCTCCTCCTCGCTCCCCACCCCTCCGAGCCATCCCGTGGCCGCTGCGGGCCCGGAGCGGGTGTGAAGGGACCGGGATCAGCCGCATTCCCCCTTTCATCTCCGGGTGTGACCAGGAGGGGCGGTTATTTCCTGGCAGTTTGGTGGGCTGAGGGCAGCTCCTCGGAGCTGGGAGAGCCCGAATTCCAGGGTTCCCTCCCGTCTCCAAGTGTTGTGGCTCTCTGAGAGGGAATTCCCGCAGCCAGGAG
>VZTH01007975.1:30917-52989 GCA_013397815.1 Aleadryas rufinucha | reverse complement strand
GGAGGTCAGGAGAGGTTGTGGTGTCTGTGCCCCCCAGACCTTCGTGCTGGCCAGTGCTGAAGATGAAAATGCATCCAGCCTTTTTTTATATATTGCTTGTTTTTTGCGCCTGGGGTGCTTCAGTTGTCACATTTTTATCCTCTCTAGAGCACTAAAGAGTTACGTACAAACACACGCACATATATATATACACACAATTATTTCTTTGAATGCCGGTATAGCAGTACAAGGTGCCGAGGTGGATGTGGGATGCAGGGGAGTGAGGCTGTTGTGGAGATCCTTCAGGTTTTACTCCTGTTGGAGCTGTCAGGCTGGCTTGACAAGAAGGGTGTGCACTCCAGAGGGGCAGGGATTGCTATTCCTGGCAGTAGGAAAATGCACAGGCAGGGATAGGCTGTCATTTGCTCTGGTGTTTTGACAGGAGCTGACAATCTCTGTTTAAAACTGTGGATGAAGCCAAAATGGGCGTTCAGAAGCCGATACAGAGACTGTGTGACTGAGGATCTGAGCTGAGTTCCATCCAGATAATCCATTTAAAGTCAGGGAACTCAGTCCTCGGGAGGGAGCAAGTCCTGAACAGGGATGGTTCTCTGCCCTGGCTGCAGCTGAGCAGCTCAGGGCCACAGAGGGCTCCTTGCTTTGTTTTAATCGACCCTCTGAGTCCTGGGGTGCTGGTCCACTGCCCTTGTCCAAACTCAGCTGAAAACAAAATGCTTTAAGGAAAAAACCCAGAGCTGTCAGAGGCAAACCGTGCCATCTGGTGACCTTAATTTCTAACAGGGAGCAGGTAAATGTTTGTGATTTGTAGCCAGAGGGATGGGTAAAATACTCAAAGCAGGATGACTCATTTACCAGCTGCTGTCAAATGTGTCTGGTGGTTGTTGTGCAGGAACACCCTCCAAGGACAGTGCCACAGAGGAGCTGGGAAAGGAGCTGGAAGGTCACACAGGTGAGGCCAGACCAATCTAAAAGGACATTTGTCTGGTTTTGCTTCATTCCCACCCTGTGTTGGTCCACAGAGCCTTGGTAAAAAGCTGGGTGATCTCTGCTTGGATGGGTGGAAACTGCTCTCCCTGTCAGGCAGGGCTTGGGATGGCAAGGTCTGACTTTGGTGTGAGCCAAGGGGAGCCAAACCTTTGGCATTCCAGCTGGAGAAATGAACTGCTTTGTCACTGGTCCTGGCTGAGGAAGCCACCTCAGCCCGTTTGGTGGTCACTGGTGAGCAAGAGCTGTCCAGAGCCATCCCAAAACCTGACAGAAAGGCTGAGGTGTCCAAGGATCCGGTCACTCCCTGTGTGAGTGAGGGCTCAGGCTGTCAATGTGGGAGCAAACAGGGCTTTGAGGGACCTTCCAGAAGGTCTCAGCTGCTGTAAGAGAGGGAAGATGCTGAATCCTTCCTGTGGCAGCTTGAGCTCTGTAAATCCCTTGAATCTGTGCTTCGAGTGGCCCCTCCCTGTTTATAACAACAGGTGCCCTTCTGAAGGGTTATTCCAGCTGGTGGTACAGTGAGAAGCCAGGCCAGATCTGATGCTCATGTCTAAATGCCAGCTTTCAAATTCATCATGAAACCAGATTGTTGACAAGCTGTGCCCTTGTTGATCTTAATGCTGTGAGCTGAATAGGGTCACTGATTTTGCCAAATTCTGAAATTAAGAATGATTTCCTGTGACATCATACTTTCCCTCATCCATTTTAACTGCATGCAGCAATTTTCCTTTTTGTCCTGAGCCATGGGGGTGTGCTGTTAAGTAGCTGCTGCTCTCTGTTACACCAGTTTCTGTGGCAGAGTGGTTGCTCAGCACTGTCTTGGTCCCTGGAGTGGAGTTGTGTAGCTTTCCTTGGTGTTCCAAAAGCGATTGGAAAAGTTTAGATCAAAGGTGGCAAAAAAGGCCAGAAGATGCTTATTTCCTCCTCCTTTGATCACTGAAAGCCTCACTTAAGGCAGGAATCAAGTGACTCTGACTCACATAGTCAATCAGGACGTGTATATATGGCCACTAATATTTTTGGATGCAGAAAGAAAATTGCCCTCAGCACTTTGCTGAACACGCTGCTGATACACAGCAGCTGTGCCTTTGTCAAGCCAAGTACTAATATCATGTTCCTTACATCAGTCATTTTTGGATTTGTGGTTTGCAAAAAAGGCCAAAAGAAAAATAGGATTTGAATTGGGAGCTTAGAAATGGTGTGGTTTTACAGAGACTTCCGAGCTGACAAAAGAGGGGTTTTATCGCGTGGCAGTGTTGGCAGTCCAAGTGCACAAAGATGTGTGTTATATAAATAATGCAGCAGAATAGTTCAGCATATTCTCTTTCCTTTCTGCAAGGGTGCCTGAAGCACTTTCTTGACCCAAATTGTACATGAAAATCAAAGAATTAACTCTTGTGCTGTTCTGAAAAGTAAAAAGAGCTGTAAGAGCTGTGAGAAAATCGGTGTTTCTTTGTGTTCGAGAGGAGAGTAGAGCATTTAAAAATACATTTAATGTGTTGTGCACTTAACTGTGATGCTGATCCACGTGGGATTGTTTAAAACAGAAGGTGAGGGTGGTTCCCTTCCCACACCTTTGCAGCATCAGCTGACTGCAGGGCAAACACTGCCTGCCTTAAACCAACACTGCTACAAGTGCCGAGTCAACGGGTGGTGAACGCTCCCAGGAAATCAACAACACTTCTCTCGCTGCTGTTGTTCATTTTTATTTATTTTATTTTATTAGACAACTGCTTTCCATTATAAATAAATAAGGCATGAAGGTTCTCCATACTGTTACAGAGCTGGTAGCCACAGCCGTGCGTGCAGCTCCTGATGTGTCTGGGGCTGTGGGGCACCGGGAGATGCAGAGCGTGGAAGAGCGGAGCCATTGGTGGTTTTGAGGAGGAGACCTCTGGAGCAGGGGTGGTTTGTGCATCACACTCCTGCCAACTTACCTCTGTGGTACTCAGCTTAACAAAACAGGGTGTTTTTGGGGAGGGTTTTCTGCATTAATTCCATGGGGAGTGAAAGAAAGGTCGCTCCTTGTAGCATCAAAGCCCTGGACTTGGGGGATAATTCCATTTGAACAGTCTTCCCCTTCCAAAGCCACATTCTCATTTATTTATCTCAATGTTGCAAAAGTCCCAGCCGTTGACCCAAGATTTTGGGATGTAAGCTGGTGAAAAGAGAATCCAGATGTAGGTGATGGTTGCTCCAGGCGGGTACAGAGTAGGTTGCTTACACTGAACTGCTGGGTTTTGTGGCTCAGTGCTCAGGGGGTTGCCTAAGCTGTAATGAGATGCTGCTTCTCTGCCTAAAACATGTCTGACCGTACAAGGTCATCACCTAGTTCATGGGAACTGGAAACTGGTGATTCCTGAGACTGCAGTGGCCTTTTGGCTGCGTGTTTGCATGTCTGTGGAAGCCAAGGTGAGGAGATTTCAGTGCTGGAAAGGGAACTGGAACATGAGAGGCGACAGTGTCTCAGCCAAGAAAGATTATTTTCAGCAGGAAGCTGAAATCTGTCCTCGTGGCTGGGGAGATGTTTGGAGCAGGAGTGAGGGGTGATGTGTGATCCATGCTACTGCCAGGGCCAGACTCCTGACCCGGGAGGTGCTGCATCCCCTGGCTTGTGTGCGAGTCCCTGGGAGTCAGTTCTGTAAGCCCATGCAAGCTGCTTTTAAGGAATTTGCTACGATGGGACAATGACAACCTCTTGAAGAGCACAGCACAGAGAGCTGGTACCCAGACCGTGAGATGAAAGTGTGTCTTTGATATTGTAATAGCACTTCTTGTCTCGCTAAGGGAAAGCCCTGGGCACCGAGTTCCTACCAGGCACGGTGCTTCACCTGGGCTGAAATACCAGGGCAGACTTAAAGCGAGTAAATCCCATGTGCCTGCAAGGTCTGGAGAGTGTGGATGGAAACACTGAGCGACGCTGATGGAGGTGGAACAATCAGTTTTATGTTTCTCTTCAAGTTTTTCCAGTTGCAATGAGCTTGCATTGTAAAGAGCTGAAAAACCTGACTGCTTAGAGAATGGCTTAAATAGCAAGACCATCCTGCCCTTTGGGGAAGGCAGAGATAGAAGTCTCTTGGGTTCAAGCGTAGGTTCTTAGCCATAAAACCAAACTGGAGGACTGGGCTGCTGTGCTGGGGCAGGCCCTAAAGTTCTGATGGCTTTTTGTTTTACTTTGAGATGCTGTACTCCAGCTGTGGCAGGACACTGGAGGACACCCAGGCTTTTGCTTGCAGATAATCGGGCTCTAGGACAAGCTGAAAAAGGGTGGAGGGGGAGATTGGTTTCTTTTCTTTCATGGTGGGGTTGACATTGCTGTTGTGATGTCTGGCAGCGGCAGTAACTCATGCAGAGATCCGTCATGTGGTTTCTGAAATCCTCTAACTACAATGTACAATTGTCCCAACGGGTTGTCCAGAGCCCAAGCTTAAAAAAGTGAGTTGGGTCCCTGTGACATTCTCTTGCTTGCAGACCTCTCGAACCTTCAAAGCAGAGGGGCCACGTGGCGGTTCCTGGGGCTCAAGAGAAGACGTGGCCATTGCAATTGCACGTGGGAGCTGCGGAGAGCCCGGACTCATTTGCTGCTCTTGTTTTTGACCTTTGTGGCGTTGATGTCCGCTTTTGTTTTCTGGATGCGGGAGAAGATCTCCTTAAAAAGAGCCTTGTACTCGGGCTGGCTCTGCTCCAGCCGCTTGTCCACGGCGTCCACGTGTTTGCTGATGGTCTTCTCCATGGTTTTCCGCTCTTCCAGCTCGTGCCCCTCTCCTCGGAAGTCCCTGAAGGAGCTGTCACGGGAGATGGGCCGGGAGGTCTGGACCCCCGTGTGGCGCACGCTGTCCTTGTGCTGCCGGCACTTGCTGAGGAGCTCCTCGTACTTCTCCAGCAGGGCGTGGTACTGCTCGTCCACCTCGCGCAGGATGGACATGCCGCGCTTGCGCACGTTGTTGGCGTGCAGGGTGTAGTTGCCCTCGTGCCGGCTCACGGCGTCCTTGGTCACGATGGCGTTCAGGGCCGTGTCGCTGCAGCTTTTCCGCACGGGGTGGTTTGGGGAAGGGGTCATGGATGTCCCGTGGCTTTTCCCTCCCTCCTCCTCGGACAGGTCGATGTAATCTGCTTCTGGGGCGTTGTTCAGCGGCTCGAGGAGGGCTTCAGACAGGTTGTCCTCTCTGCTGAGCAGGTACTTCTTGACTTGCTTCATCTGCTGCAGCTCCAGGAGCTCTGCCTCCAGCTCCTTGATGCGCAGTTTGCAGTTCTCCATCTCGCACACGCGCTGCTCCAGGTCCGAGTACTCCTGGATAACTGAGGTGTACTCGCGCTCCACCCTCTCCTTCCGCTGCTTCTCCTGGTTCACCTGGGATCTCAGCGAGTTCACCATGGCTTGGAGACGCTCGTTCTCCCTCTCCAGCGGCTTCTGGTTGAATTCTGTGGAAGAGCTGTGGACCTGGAACGCATCCTCATACCTGAAAGAGGAGAAGGATGCTTGAGGGAGTCTGACCAAGCGATAATCCCATGAGAGATTTGTGTTTTATTGTTATGTAACTCCACTGATGTCCAAAAAGGACATGAGCTCATGGAGTGAGATGTGCCTTCTCCATGTGCCAGGAGACCACAAGGTGTGGCTGGGGGTCTTCTGGACACAGAGACAAATCTCTGTCCCACAGAACTTGCAGTTTTATTGGACAGCAGTAATAAAAGACAGGAGGGAAATGAGACCCTAAAAGGTAAAAGACACATCTGATTAACAGATAAGCCACCAGCACTGCAGTGAAAAAAGAATGAGTGTTCAGGTGCTACCAGTCTGAGCTGAAAGTAAGTGGCTTTGGGTTTTCCCTGGTGGAGTCCATCAGCTGCTCTCTGCACCATGGAGTTCACCAACTACCCACTGCATATGGCAACAGCCTCAGACCCACCCAGCCAAAACCCTGAAGCACATGTGCTGCTGCCTGTGCAGCCCTGTGTGTGGGAGCTGCTCTGGAGGGAGTCAGGGAAGATTTACATGGCAAGGCAGACAGATTTTTGATAGAGGTGCCCCTTCTTCATTGCCTGGGAAGTGATAACAAGCACTTCCCCCTTCCCTTCGGGAATTTGGGTTTTCCTCCTCAGTGAAGCACCCATGGCATCCTGTTTGTTTAGAACAGATTGGAAAAGTGCAAGCTCCATGGCTTTCCCTGGGAGGCATGGCTGTGGTGGGGGGTATTGAACAGATTTCAACACACTGAAGGGCAGCCTGACCTTCAGAGACAACTGTGGAGCTGCAAGGGGACCCGAGGTCCTGTGGTATGGGGGGAGAGTGGGATTGGGGGACTGGGGGGAAAAGGACCACAGAGACATTGAGTGGATTTTGCTGGGGGTCAGGTTTTGGCCTGATTAACATCCCCATTGCTGCTGCAGTGAAAATGTCTTTGGTTCATATCCTCTGGCAGAGGATGCTTTCAGTGACAAAGTTTATTGATTGCTTATCTATTTAAAGAACCCTCTTTTGTGGACAAAGCTGAGCAAGAAATGCCCTCACGAGGTCAGTGAATTAACACAGTGGCTGGGTTTTGAGGAGGATTACAGCTGCAGTAGTGCTGGAGGTGTTTGTACAGCACTTGGCAGCATGTGGTGTATCTGGGTGTGTGACTGGTGTTCCTGAGGAGTTCTGGAGTCACACAGCACAAAATGCACCATCTCAACTGGTTTTGGTGAGCCAGAGGTGCTGGTGCTGTGCTGGAAGGCAGCTGGAAAGAGAAAACAGGCTGTGCTGGTTTGGGAAGGGAAGTATCACTGTGCTGGGATCGTGGAGGCTCTGCTTTGCCAACACCACCTCAGGCAGGTGGGTTGGTGAGAGGAGCATCCCCCCTTCAGCTCCAGCCGTGGGTTTCAGGCTCTGATGCCCAACCTCGATGTCTGAGGAGTTTCTGTGCACCCCCAGAGGGGCTCACCCACCGCCTCCCCTCCTTGTGGGGGTCACTTTGGAGGGGTGGCCAAAGCCAAGGCTCCGTACCTGGGGCTGGAGCACAGCTCCTTAAGGCAGGGGAAGGTGTGGATGGTTCGGCGCCGCTCCCTCTTCTCCCGCCGGATGCGGAGCTGCTCCAAGCTCCGCATTTCCTCCACCTGCTTCTGCAGCTCCTCCACCTGGTTCTGCAGCCCCTCGATCGTTTCTGTCAAGCTGCAGAAAGAGGAGGGAGCACAGGTGAGGAGTCAGGTGCTACAGGCTCCTAAAAGGTGTTGTTTTCCTATAGAGAAAGCCAATCTAGGGAAGGTGCTTCCACCTTCTAGCGTGTGCCCTGGGATCATGACAACACTTGGGTTTTTTTGGTCTTTCTCTATGTGGTCACTCTTGAATGGGGTTGGTTATAAAAAAGGGACAAGGGGGATTGATTTGAATCTTTCTGTCCTCAAATCAGTTGGCTGAAAGAGTCAGCTCTGGGACATAAGCACTATCCTGGAATATCTCTGCACTTAAAACAAGCATCTATTCCTTTATCTTGTAGAGAAATACAGAGACTGGACAGAGATTTTGTTTTGTTCTGTCTGCAGTCAGTTTGTAAAACACTCTGCTCAGAAACTCCTTCTCCACACAGTTGTTTGCAAACAATGATGCATTGCAAGGACACGGCTTAGGCTGTTGTTTCTAGGGATGACCTTGATCATGGACTTGTTTTAGGAAAGAAATATTACTGATAAACTGGTGTATCAGCATGGACTAGCCAGGGTTTCATGAGCTGCTGGATCTGTGCCTGGTGTTTCTGCTGGGCTGTGTGCTGGGGATCTCCCTGATAGGATTATGTGCCTCTTCTTCAAGGAAACTCATCTGAGGAGAGGCTGCTGTGCCTCTATCTGGGCAGTTTCAGACACTCCTTTATCCAGCCCTCATCCCAGGGATGTCTGTGCTGTGGCTGACCCCTGCTAACCAGCATTACTGCAACACACTTGTGTTCCAAATAGCTGCAAAACGGGGCTGATATGACAAGAGAATGGCTTAAATAGCAAGGACAGACTGCACCTTGGGGCAGGGGAAAGGTGAGCTGAAGGCTCTTGGATCTTGAGGATCCAGGGGAGGCCGTACCAGTGGATCTTCTGTTGGGATGTCTTGCTTTCCAGCACGAGCTTCTGGTTAGCCAGCTCCAGGTCCCGTGCTGTCAGGTCCAGCTGCTCGTAGACTTTGGCGTGCTGTTCGTTCATCTGCCGCAGCATCTCCAGTTGCTTGGTCAGGTACTGCAGGGAAAAGTGAAGCGTGAGCACTCCACGTCCAAAACCCAGGTTGTTTCACAGGCAGAAACTCCTACAGCCTTTGCTTCCTCTGACAATGTGTTCTGTGGCTCTGCCTGGTTGAAACCTCTTCCACAGATGAAATATTCATCCCCCTGCCCACTGTAAATAGTTTTGTGTCTAAAATACGATTGAACTTCCCTGCCCTCTGTGAAGGGCACTAACCTCAATCTCTCTATTCAGCTGCTTTTTTATTCCCAGTACCAAGGAAAGTTGATATCCATGGGACTGAAAGTTGACTGAAATTGGCCAGTTGGTTACTGGATCGCCTGACAGATCAATTGCAGAAGCTGTGTTTCCTTGGGAATTCAGGCTAAAACTCTGAGTCTGTGAAATATGAGGAGACCTGCGGTTTCTGTGGATTTGCACACCCTTTTCTGTAAGTCTGCCATTGCAAAATCTTATCCTGGGAAGACTGGGAGAGGAGCATCTACTCAGGTGCTCACTCCCAGCTGGCGCCAGATTCCAAATCCTATGGTGGACGTGCTTCTGACAGGCTGCTGGAGGGGGGGATGGCTAAATCCATCCACTCATTCCCTCAAACATCAGCTGTCTGATCCCTGCAACATCATGTGCTGCTCTTGTGAACTTGCAGCCCTCCTCTGCCCTGTGTCCTTTTAAATCAGGGGGTGTCCAGTCTTTTTTAACTCACAGATCCCTAGAAGGTTTCCAGTGGATAAAAACCCTCCCGGGCACAGCAGGTTTAAGCCTCTAAGATCAGTTCTGTGAGCTCTTGGAAATACTGCCCTGACTCCACAGGATGCTTGAAATGGGGGTTTAAATTGCAGGTCTTGGAGAAAAAGCTATTTTATGCCTCTAACAAAGGGGGCTGTGTTATGGGGGTGCCGAGAGGCCAGCTGGGAACAAACGCGATTCTGAATCTCTGGGATCAAGGGAAAGCTGCAGCAGAGCAGAGAGAAATGAGTGTGAAGGCTGCAGGATGTGCAGGGGAAGGCCAAATGTCACCCAGATGCAGCCTGGTGCCAAAATCTGGTGCCAAAATCTGGCGTGCACATCTGGGCAGGGAGTGAGGATGTGAGAAAAGGGAAAATGCCAGTTAGTGGGGGAAAGAGACCCTCCCCAGGGCTGAGATGGGCTTGAACAGACTTTAATCCATCTTACTTCAGGCACTTACAGAAGATACCTCAACTTCCATGCCCCATGGCACATCCCTGCCTTTCTGCTGGCATCTGAGCTGCTGGCACTGGTGGAGGTGCCCCTTTCCCACCTTCACCCTTAGTGACAGCAGTGGCCAAGCAGCCCCTGTCCCCACCCCTGTCCCGACTGTGTCCCTACCTCAATCTCCTGCACTTGCTCCTCGTTGGTGGCGTACATCTGCTGCAGGGAGTCCTCCAGCTCTTTGTTTCGCTCCAGCAATGTCTTCCCCAGCTCTGCAGCCAAGTGCAAGTCTGAAAAGCAGAGGGACAAAGCTGCTGCAGTTCCCACAGCTCCATGGCTGGGTGTGGTGGGATCTCCCCTCCCCAGAAATGACCCCACACCAAGCACAGCAGCACATTTTTCATGACACCGGTTTTACTGGCATGTTTTGACCTGGATGCATGCTTTCAGAACATACAGGATCTGGCCTCTTGTCTTGCTGGGCTGTAGGAGCAAGGGGAGGCCGAGCTCAGGACTCTGCAGCTCCTCCATGCAACAAGGATTTGGTGCTTTGCTGGATGCAAAACCCTCCTGCGCTCCCTGCACACTGCAACCAGGATCAGCCCAGAATCTGGGCTCTGGCAGGTGCTCAGCACTTCCATCCCCTATTGCTGAGAAGGGCTCAGCACCCTTCAGAATAGAGCAAAGGGCTGGTAAAGACCTGCAGGGCCTTGGGGATGCTCTGTAAATTATATTATTATCTCTAACGAAGGGAGTGCCTTGCCTTCCCTGTCAGCCTCCATCCATCACCCGCTAATAGACTGACAGGAGTAATAAAACCCCACGTGGCCCGAGGGGACTGGAGGCACCTCCCAGATGTGCCACCCTGGCAGCACTGCAGCGGCCGAATCCACGGCTCCTTCCTTGGGGCAGCCCCAGGGAAAGGACAAACTGCTTTGTGTTCACTCTCTGCCACCTCTAAGTGCCCTTAGGAAGCTACTGAAATAGTTGGGACTTCAGGAGAAGTGCAGGGAAAAGTAGATGTTGACAGTGTGGTCAGTTTAAAATGCTGGTTTTGCTGCTGGGAAAAGAAAAAGCCTCCAGGCCCTGTGAATCCTGTGTTGGCCAAAGCTTGAGCACAGAGGTGATGCTGTTTGTGGGGCTGGGACAGCGCAGCTGGCTCTGAGAACAGCCCTTTGCTTTCACAGGAGTTGGTTGTCTTCTTAAAGCCTGACTATGAGCACGTGGGTTTCATTTCTCCTGGTGCTTCTAGAGGTAACAGCTCATAGGATGGCAGACTGAAAATCTGACCTTAAACCTTCCAAAAGGTAAGGTAATGGGTCCTGGTGTGTATTATTGCTCTTTGCCCCTCTGGTGTGGTTATCATGCAGCTGTAGGTAACTAAGGAGTGACAATCCTGCAGTGTGTGAACGTGGGTCTCCTGCCCTGGTGTTTTCTCAGCCTGTGTAATGCTCCTCTCCAGTCTGCATCTAATGTGTTTTGCAAAGGCTCTGCCAGGGCTGAGAGCAGCTATAACTTTCTCCAGTGGTTCATGTGGCCATGCAGTTGATTGGGAAAGAGGGATACTTGGTCACTAAGACAAGGAGAACCTGGGATGTATTCTGAGCCTGGGAAAGCCCTGACCTCTCACATGTGACAAAATGAGGCTCACGCTGACCTTGGCCACGAGTGCTTGCCAGGGGGTGAGCTACAGTGGTGTCAGTGCCTGGGATGGGGCTTTGCTGATGGATAATGCTGTGCTGTGGGATGTGCTGATGTGTTATTTGTGTGTTGCCCGTGTTTCTTTCTGCTGGCTCCCCAGATGTGGTGCTGCCAACAGCTGCTCAGTGTGTCCTCGAATCTCCCCTTTCCATGGGAATGTGCTCTCCAGCTGTACCCTGCATTGCAGGGTGTTATTATTAAAAGGGCTGTGACCTTTTTAATTATAATCCTCATCATTGCACAGTGACCCAGTCTGAGAGCTGCAGTCGCAGCTCTCCCTGCAATCAACTTATTGGCACATTTCCCCATGGACAGACCTCCTCCACCTATTTGGTTTTTTCCAAGCACCAAATTTCCCCAGTTTATAAAGTGCCCTTGGGAGACCCGAGTGTTTGCTACACCAGCTGGGGCTGGGGGAAGAGCCAGATGCCAGCAGAGATGAGGGATAATTTGTGCCTTTAAGCTGCTTGGGGCTGTGTTTAATGTCAGCACCACCTTGCCAGAGCCAGCGTTGTTGCTGGAGAGTGGCACCTTGGAAATCACATCCCTGGCAGCAAGCAGGGCCCCGATGTGGAGGTGTGCAGTGAGAGGGCTCCGTGCTGTGCTCCAGGTAATGAGTCAAGTGTGTCCCCATCCCTGAGGATTACACCAGTGCTCTCCCACCATATGGCATCCAATTTAATCAGCTGGGGTTGAGTTAAGTGGATTAGGCAGTGCAAGATCCTGCATTGTAATTTAAAGGGCTCTGTCAGCAATAATTTAGTGGGGGAAATGGGCAGCGTTTGGGGATGAGTGGGAAAGAGGAAAGAGTGGGGCTCAGCTCGGAGGAGGAAATTGAGTCTTCATTTCCATTTTGAGCATGAGGGCCTGGGAGACTCCAGGCTTGAAGGACATGGGGGAATTGATTCTTTTAGTGTCTTTTAACTGCCTCAGCCATTGTCACACACACTCCCTCACTCTCTGCCCGCCAGCCAAAGCATCCTTGGTAATCCTGTCTCATCCACCCCCTTGTGCCTGAGTCCTCTTCCCCACCTGTTGGGGAGGGAGAGGATGCTGTGTGGAAGTGCTTTAATGTCGTCTTTAGACCAGATCCCTCTTGATCTTTGTACTAATTGTGGCTCTGCTTGGGCTGAGGGAGCACACTGCTCCTCTCCTCAGAGACCTTGGAAACCTGAGGCTGAATGTGAAATTTCACCAAGTTGTCTGGGGGAGAAAAAGAACTGTTTAGGAATTCAGGAATCCTTTCTACATAGTACTATGGTTTTCCCACATTTTTTGTATTCCTCTTTGCTTCTCCACTGTCAGATCAGCCAGCCAGTGCTGAAGGACTTGCCCTAATTTAGCAGATATGCTGATGCCTCCCTTCCCCCTCCCCTCTGGATGCAGGAGGAGAAATAAAGTGCTGTGTGTCCGCTCGATGTGCCCCATCCCTCCACATCCTGCCTGTGCTGAAGGCACCACTGTGAAATGGCCAATGTTCATCTTCAAAAATGGGGTCTTGATGCTGCCAAATCCTATCAGGAGAGAACTGTGGATGCAAACTGTCCCGGGCAGCACCAGCCTGGCGCCCTCTGGCTCCCTGTACTGCAAGCACTGACGTGACCCTTCTGATTAACACCAGCCAAGGAGACACGCTGTGTCCCCAGACAAAGGGCTGTGCCTATGGAGCAGTGGAGGGGAGGGATGGAGGCTGCGTTTCCCTGAAAGCTTCCATGGGAAAGGCCTCTGAGCAAGGAGGGTGGGGATGAGAAGAGAGACCATATGGTGGGAAGGGAGCGGGAGCTGAATCCAAGCAGTGCTCGGTACAGGGGAGCAGGGCTGGGCAGAACATCAAGGAGGCACCGTCCTGGAGCTGCAGAGATCAGCAGCAGCAGCCCAGCCATAATTCTGCTACCTCTGTGCCATTGAGGAAACTTGAAAAAACCCCGTCCTGATCCAAAAGCTGTAGCAGGTTGCCTTTGATGGAAAGAGGCTGAGGGATAAACTGCAGGGTGTTCCTTCACGGCAGCATCCTGTGGCAGTGCTGGCACAGGCGGATGTTCCCTGCATGGGGCTGCGGCAGAGCTGGGCCCTTCCCCAGCCTTGCAACGAGGCTCAAAGAGGATTCGGAGCTGTTTCTGCCTTCCCAGTGCTGGCCTGCATCTGTTCGGGCACAGCACTCTGCCCCAGCCCGCCCTCTGGAGTGGTTTCTCCCCTCCAGCACCTCCTGGCTGTGACTTCGGGAGAGCATCAGCCTGGTGCCGGGCAGGTTTCGGCTGCTCTTGGCACGATGATGATCCAGTAGCTGTTCAGATGCTCCTCGTAAAAGCGGCTTTCTGGAGGAAGCCACCATCTGGTGCAGCTGCTTCGGACTTTCCCCTGTCATCTCTCTTGCAGCAAGGGATTCTCATGTTTAGGCTGTGAGAGAACACACTGGAGATGCTGCACTTGGCTCCTCACCTTTAATAAACCAGCCCTGGCCCTGTCCTGCAAAGCCAGCAGCTTGCAGGGGGCACAGAAGTCCTTTGCTGTGTGGTGCAGATGAGCAGGGGTTTATGGATTTGCAGGTCCCTTTCAGCTGAGCATCTATAAAGGAATTACTTGTGGCCCCTTCCTAAATGCAGGGCTGTGGAAAGGGCTGTTCCTGCCCCGTGCTGCACATGGTGAGTGCATCTGCTGAAGAGCAGGGAGGAGGGTGTGCAGGTCTCTAGAGGAAGCTCAGGGTGCTTGTGAGCTGATGGATGGGGTACATTGAGAGTTAAGGACTGATGTTTAATGCTGTTGACGTTTAATTTAATGGCATTTACTGTCTGCTCCATTACACACGGGTACTTAAAGTCAAGGGTGGGTGCAATTATTCCTTTCAAAGTCTAAATGAATAATGCTATGCTGGTTTACCCCGGGGTAGGGTATACTTGCTACTCATTTATTTTCCTTCTTAGTTGCAAGGGATTGTGCTGTCTGGGTATATTACAATGAAGATCAGCTTTTGTATATCACTTACTGCTGCTCCATGGCAGGTGATGGAAGTAATCTCTGTACTTGGCCTGTATAAGGCATTGCAATGGAACTTGCTTGGGTGCAGGGAAGCAAATGCCATCTGGCAACATCTTAAAAACAACCTGAAAAAGCCTTTTCAACATGCCCATTCCACAGAAGATAGTGTTTCCCAAGGCCAGGCAGAGCTTCCAGAGAGTCACCAGTGTTACTGCTGGGACGTGGATTCCCCATCCCTTTTACACTGGCGTTACTCAGACATTGGTGCTCAGTTCAGCTTTGTACTTAGTGTTCTGTGGTTTTTTTGGGAGGATCTGCTATTTTGGTGTAATGGGGTGTTCCACAAAGGCAGGGCTTGCTTTGTAAAACAGACCCCAATGAAGCAGGTGGGGAAAAGCCTCTGTTAGGGCTGGGTGAGAGCAAACAGGGTGCGTAAGCCCCTGGCAGCACAGCTGCCTCCTCCTCTCCCTTCTCCCCCTTTCAAACTCTGGCTCTTGCTGGGCTGAGCTGATGTTGGTCACACTGGCATTTTTGTTACCCTAATGAGATTTTCTGGATTTCCTGCTTGTTTTTTTCTTCCTTTTCTTTCTCTTGTGTAATCTGTTACGTGCTCCTGTGCTGCCTTTGGCTTTGCAAGTGTCCCTGGTGGGGGGGAGCTCAGGTGGTGGCAGAGGGGTGTTTGGCAGGGGGTCAAGGCAAGCCCAGTGCACTGAGAACAGCTCCTTCCATGCTATCTTGAGCCCCCTGAGCAAAAGTGGCACCACCAAGGAGTGGAAACCCCTGACAAGGGGCTCAGGGATGCACTGTCTGTGCTGTGCTGTGCTGCAGAGAAGCCCTCCAGCTCTCTCAGCCTCTGCTGCTCCTTTCCTTGCCTTCTGTAATTTTCAGTTCTATTTGGTATTTCCTTTATCTGCTCTCCTTTATTCTTTTCAAATGCTCACCAGACATTTTAGATTCAATTTATACCTTTTCTTCCTTCCCTCTTATCATCCTGCACCCCAAATTCTCCCCTGTATATCAATGCTTGAGACCCAGGATGGTCACCTCTGCTTACGAGCTGTGTCTCTACAAACACACACAGAGCAGTCCCATCCCTGTGCCCACAGCAATCACTGTGCCTTTTGCCAAGTTGTTACAGCATGAGAACAGAGAGGATGTTATTAGACCATGGCTGAGGCTCCATCTGCATCTTTTCCTGCTGTTCTCTTATCTAAACAGCTTCAGTGCCTGTGTTTGCCTTATAGGCTAAAATGGTTTGAAAGAGCTTGGTGACTGGTGGCTCCGAGGCTCTGATAGCACACCTGGATCAGAATGTTCTAAATAAATATATACAAGTGGGGCTATTGAAGAGAAGGAGTGAAGAAAGAGGAGGGAGAAAGGCAGCCAGAGCTTTCCTGCGTGCGCTCCTCCCCCGGGCAGCAAATCTCCAACTAATTAATTATGTTGGGTTGCAGAAAACCGTGAATAAAGGCTTCTACTCTTTTAAAGCTAAAGACACAGGCATGTGGATGGCTGCCATGTGGCAGAACTCATCTCCCCTGTGTGTTTTGGGGGTAGGAGGCTGCGAGTGACCCAGGATGGACAAGGAGGATGAGCACCAGTGCTGTGCATGTGCAGAGCCCAGAGCAAAGGCTCCCTGCAAAGGACAGGTCACTGTGCTCACGTGGCAGGGGACGGTGCCCACAGTGCTGGGCAGCCACAACCGTGACAGTTCTCCTGCCTTGCTCTGGCTCACACAATATATTCCCCTACTCTGAGCCATTCCCAGCCAACTTGGATGCCCTTGCTCCCCCTTGCTGGGGGGAGGCAGGTGGAACCACTGATCCTGAGTGATTTGGACACTCGGGGAGCAAACATTCCAGCACAACTGTCACTTTGCAGCTGTAGCAGCCCCCAGGACCCCTGCCAACACTGCCATTGCTGGTTACTTCTGTCTGCTACCTCTCATGTCCAGAGGCATATAGGCACAGAGACCTTTCGTCCACAGCCATGTGTTACAGGTGAATGCAGAAACAGCCTGACCCTCTGCAGCAACACCAAAAACCTGCCCACCTCTCATCTAGAAGCCCTTTATCTTGACTTTGAAGAACAAAGTGTATCATCTTGCAGGGTGCTGCCCCACTGCTGCTCCCTTCCCATCTGCTGCTGGGGAGGTTAGGGAGCCCTGTTCCTCCAGGTGCTCAGCTCACAGCCCAGCTGCCTTGTGCCTGGCTATTGACACAGGCTGGAGATGCTGCCCATGTGGGAAGAGATCCTGACCTCAGATGAGTGATCAGTGCTGTTTGTGCAGCTGCGCAGGAAGAGCACAGGGCTGTAACCTTCCAGTCTGAGTTTCCAGGGAAAGGGAGTGATGAAATACTTGATGTGCTCTCAAAATGGTGTTATGTCCATCACTAGTCCTGAGCAGGATGCAGAGCAATACTTCTTTTGGGGGCCCAACACCAAAACCAGCATCCCTGGCACAGTTCTGCTGCAAAGACTGATGCTCAGGGGATGTGCTGTGCTGCTCCTTGCTCTGCCTCCTCCTGCAGGCACCAGTGCTTGGTCACCACCTCCCAGTTCAGGTGCCTTCCCAGGACTCAACACTTGCTTGTGGACCAAGAAAACTTGGAGGATGGCATGATCATATCCTTGCTCCAACTGCTGTTGCTGCAGCTGCATATTTGGAAGAGGCCAGCATGGACTGGATATTACACACTTGAAGTTCTGAGTTCTTCAGGGAGGAGGCAAATTAACTGAGCAGAGTCAGGGCAGCTGCACAACACATGGGGTTAGACTACAGTGACTTCCCAGAAAGCTGCAGAGGAACAGGCTGTTTAAACCATTAGAACTGTCACTTGGAGAGATGGTTTATAACTGTTTGTTAAATACACACGGAAAAAAACCAAAAAATAAACTGTAACATAAGATCCCTTTGAAATTCCCAGCTGTGCAAAAAGCAGCAGTTGTGTAACATCTGGTCTCATTCCTTTGGGGTATTTTGTATTGGAGATATTTTCCTAAATTCTTGGCTCACGTACCTGTTTTTGGGCAGATTAAGTAGAAGCTTTGGAAGTCCTGAAGATGTGTTTGGTGTGAGCGCACAGATTTGTTGGAGTGAGATGAGGTGGGAATTTAGCGCTGTGCTGCTCTGGGAAAGCCTTTTGGGAGAGGAGCTGGAGTGCGGGAGTGAGCGAGCCGTGCGTTATCCCGAGTGCTGGCACTGCTTTCAGCAGGAGCAGGATGGGACCCCGGTGCTGTCACTGCTCTAAGTGGTTCCTGCCTGTCACACTGAGTCAGTGCATCTGCCCTGTCACCAGCCAGCACTGGCTGGTACAGGAGCAAAGAAAGAGGATTGGAAAATGCTGGGATGGGGGGACAGGCTCCACGTGCAGGGTGTTAGTGGCTGGTGCCTTGGCTCCCAGTCCCTCAGGCTCAGAGCTGCTGAGGGAAAATGTCCTTCAGGATTCAGACCATAAATCCTTCATACACGGCCTTGCCAAGGAGAATTGCCACTGTTAGCTGATTGTTTCAGGATGGGAGATAGGGAAAACTCGGATTTATTTTCTTTTTTGTTTCCCTTTTCCCTTTCCAGCAGTTCCTCTAATTCTGCTCCCTCCCACAGCTGGAAGTATGTGCCTGGGCTCAGCAGACGTGGAGAGGAACTTCTGGTCTCTCACTGAAAGTTGCTGCGTGGGGCTTCCTTGTGCCCCTTTTTCTTGCTGCCTTCATGTAATAGGGGAATTTTCACTCTAGGAAAATACATCTATATATATTATTTCCCCCCCCTCCCCATATTTGGAACCTCTCATCCCTTTCTCAGACTAACCTGTCATCTTATTTCCCCATCTCCTGTGACTTTTCTAGTCCCTCTTGTCAGTCCTAAGCAGCTCAGCAATTAGTCACTGAAAACTTTCCACTTCCATAAGCTACCTGCTGTACTGCACTGCTAAATAAATAAGTGGCTCAGCTACTGCAGGCAAAGCTCTGCCCTTCTGGCTTGCCTCAAGGGAGGGAGGGAGGGGAGTTAACTGCTGTGCTCCTGGAGGACAGGCAAGGTGTGTGCCTTGTCCCTGGACTGCTGGGATAACTGCATCATGAGGGACAGAATATGGAGTTTCACCAGCTCCCCTGTGCAGTGAATCCTTTGGGGAAGCTCATAATGGATTGCAGTGCTCTGGACCACCTGGGTGGTGCAGGTATGGGTGCTAGTGTGTGCCAGCACAGATCCCCTGGGCTCACTCCAATGCCAGGATCTGGTCACTGGAGCACTGGTGACCCTGTGTCTTTACATGGATGAGTTGGGAGTGGTGCAAGCTCAGCACCTTGTGTCATTTTCCTTCTTAGCACGCAAGCAATCAGATGCTTGGCAAGAGGAGGAGGACTTAAAGATCCTTAAATCTGGAGACCTTTAGAGGTTACAGCCGTAATGTCCTAAGCCTGCATTGCAGATGGTTTGGCCCAAAGGCTTCTGTGGCTGCCCAGGAGGACAATTGGTCTCACAGTGGCAAAGAGGGGATGTGCTGGTTCTTGTACTTGCTCTGGTCCTGCTGCCAATCTCAGAGCAGCGAGAGGATGTTTATTGATGTGGGAGGAATCACCCCCACTTATAGAATCCTAGAATATGCTGAGTTGGAAAGAACCCATCAGGATTGTCAGGTCCAACTCCTGGCCCTGTGCAGGACACCCCAATAATCCCCCCATGTGCCTTAGGCTATGGTTAGGTCTAGAGATCATAAGGGTGGCTTTGAGAGGCCTCCTCTTGAGCTGCACTCTGCTCTGAGACCTGAATGCTGGCAGGGGGATAGGGAGGCTGGGAAGATCAGGAAATGCAGTGGGATGACTGCAAGGAGGACTCATCTTGGGAGATTGCTGCGGGGGAGATGATGGCTGGAAGTGGCTGGCAGAGCTGCTGGGTCTGTTTGGATCCAGATGCAATTGAGTTGGCACACAGCCCTCCCAAACACAAACGCTCCTGATGAACAGGAAAGGTGCCCCTACTTATCTGCAGCTCAGACTCTCTAATTTTAGCTCATTCATTCTCTTGGGGTCTGGCTGCACGTAGGCCCTGTGCGCAGGGCGTGATGCAACTGTAGCCACATCATCAATTCTCAACGGCTGGAAAAAGGTTCACCAGAATTGTATCCTGGTTTTAACACTTAGAGGCACAGACTCCCCAGCCCATGGAAGGTGGGTGGACCAAAGCAGCACTGATATCTGTTCATGCTTACAAAGCAATCAGCTAAGTCATGGTATCAGGGAATTGCAGCTCCATTTTTGCCGCTTTCCTCAAATCAGAAAGCCTTCCCAGAGGGAACATTGTTACAAAGGAAACCTCACAGGACACCACTGCTGTTACCATGTCATTGCTGAGGGTCCTGGCTGGGATTTGAGTCTCTACTTCTATGGGATAAGGCATCTTGGTACAATGCCTTGAGTCACAGAGTGTTACAGTTTGCAGGAAACAGGTAAAGGAATCTGAAAGGCACCAGCTTAATCTGAACAAGGCTGGAAGGGCCTTGATGCTGGGGACCAGATCTTGCTGCTTCCAAAGCATGTGGTGGATGCAGCCAGCTGCTGTGGACACTTTAGGGGAAAGAAAGTGACTGGGATTTATTCTTTTGAAGAAATTAGTTACTTTGGCAAGGTGACGCTCATGGAGGATGAGGAGGAAAGTAACAGGTGCTTGGTGTGGAGCTGGAGGCATGATTTCCACTCTGGTGCTAAAATGGTTAATTAACATAATCATCACAGAGCTCCCAGTTAAGCCATCTGTTGCTTAGCAAACAGTTTGGGATGTAAATGTAATAAATATTTGATGATGCTGTGAAATGATGATAAAGGCCCAGCAACCAACTGGTTCACAGAAGAACCTTCTCTGCTCTCCTAGCTTGGATTGTTTCTTGTTTCTCCCACCCCTTGCTCCTAAGGAACGGTCTTTAAGCCTCTGCTTTTGTCCTCTGCCCTCCTGGCGCTGCTGCCAGGCGTGGGTTTCTGTGCAACCCTGGGCTCTTGGCATGCCAATCCTCTTAGTAACGCCTCTAATCGTGCCACGCTGGATGTCTTGTGCTGCGCTTCCAGCCCCCATTCCAACAGCTCCACGGCTGTGCAGCCACCAAAGACCTCTGGGTGTCATGCAAAGGCACAGTGTATGTGGACAAAGTCTAGCACTGTCCTTCGTGGTGCTTTGTGCATCGTGCAAATTAATTACGGTTGTAATTACCCCGTAGGACCTTTCCACTTGGCTGATTCCAGTTAAAGCCTTCCCGCATCTCTCCTCCTGAGTTTGTGCAAGCCTGTGCAGCCCCCATTCATCTACAGGAGGCTGCAAACCCACAGCTGGGCTTTGTTTTGGGTTTGTGTTTTCCTCCAGTTCTGTATGTGCTCAAAAGTGGGGCCCGTCCCCAGCATCAATCCATCATCTGGAGACAGTCATTCTGTATTTAGGCTGCTGGGACAGAGCTGGGAACCTGGCCTGCAGTGGCAAGGTGCTTTTATTGTTGTGAGCCAGTTGTACAGTGCCAGTGCTGACTCATGAACCTGACACCAGGAACAGCGTTAGGCTAAAAATCAATTGGTCCCACGTTGTTCAACACTCCCTATATTCATCCCTAGTTGTGCTGTTCCTCAGCCTGCATCCCGCCCCTGGACCAATGCCCAGGCCTTGTGAGCCATGGGAAGACGTCACCCAGAAATGTGAATTTCTGAGCACTCAAAGGCTGCACTGTTTATCCAGCTGATAGCTCCATCTCTGTGCTCTTGGCTTCGTGTGAGTGTTGTGTTTCAAAGAACAGGGCTCAGTATCCCACTACTTCCTGCTAATTGAGAAATTGGGGTTAAAGCCCAGCTGTGACAACCCCTGGGGGGCTGGTTAGCATTCCTTGCTGGGCCCCTGTCCTGCAGCTGAAGTTGTATAAACTTCAAATCATGACATAATGTACTGGAGCGATGGTGGGCTGAGGCACTGCAGCTGGACTGCACATCCCTGCTGACAGTCAGTTGGGAAAAGCAACTATAAAACTGTACCTATAGTGCAACGTGCCGAGGGGAACTGTGTTTAGGTAGGAATGATTTTTTGCTATGCATTGGCAAATCAGTTCAGTTCACTTCTGGGCCACTGGCCTGAAATGGGACTTCTTCCAGTTATTTACTTACTGCGTGTTGACTCAAAATATTAAGATAAGAAAACTAAAATTAAAAAAAGCCCCAAATACTCACAGGCACCAGCTGTCCAGCCTTAGGATAAACATTCCATTGAACTAGGTACAGTTACTTCAAAGCAAACTACACAAGTGAACGTTTATCTTCTAAAAAGGCTATTTTTGCTGTTTGAAACTTGGCTTTGATTTTTTTTCTTCTCTTCCCCTATTTTTCCCAGTTTTATGGCTGATTGGAAAAATCTCCAGAAGTAATTAGGTGACTAAGAAGCTGAAGATTGCTTTGTTTTGGGGTTGGATAGCAAAAGCTTTTGAGAGAGACTTTCAGCATCCTCAGTAATACATTATTTCCCATGTATTAAATTCTAACTAATGTGCCTGATAACTCTACCTTGGACTTCTCTGAAATAAAAGCAGTGTCGTAACTACCCCTGTTTGATTCTGCCTGCAGCAAGGTTTTTTTGGGAACCAGCTTTTTTGGAGATATAACACAACAAATTATTTACTGCCCTGGTGCTCAGAACAGCTCTGGGCTCCCTGCCTCTATCCATCGGCTTTAAACTTTCCTTGGCCAGGACAGTGGTTTGGAGCAGCAGAGCCGAGATTTGCCGCTGCAGGATGAGGCGCTGGCTTTGCGAACCGAACAGCAGTCCAGAGAGAAGGTATCCCACCCTCCCGTCCTCGAGGTTTGCCCGTTTCCTTGCCCGCGCATCCCCTGGCCCACCATCCCTGGCAGTTTGCGGCGTGCCCCCATCCTTACCCTGCTCCAGGTCCTGCTGGTCGTACCAGGGCTCCTCTTCCTCGCTCTGAAACTCCTCCATCCTGTCGGCGCTCAGCATTTAGCACCAGCGGCCCGGGGAGACGCGCAGCATCCGCCGAAGGAGGCCCCGCCGCCTCCG
>VZTH01007975.1:0-30182 GCA_013397815.1 Aleadryas rufinucha | reverse complement strand
CGAGGTTTGCCCGTTTCCTTGCCCGCGCATCCCCTGGCCCACCATCCCTGGCAGTTTGCGGCGTGCCCCCATCCTTACCCTGCTCCAGGTCCTGCTGGTCGTACCAGGGCTCCTCTTCCTCGCTCTGAAACTCCTCCATCCTGTCGGCGCTCAGCATTTAGCACCAGCGGCCCGGGGAGACGCGCAGCATCCGCCGAAGGAGGCCCCGCCGCCTCCGAACCGCGGGGAGGGATGGATGCGGGGATACGGGCAGGGATGCGGGCGGGGATGCGGCCTCGGTGCCCCNTTCGCCTCCTTCTTCTCCGCCTCCTCCTCCTCCTCTCCGCCCAGCCCTGCCGCGGACAGCGGGGCGGGCGCGGGGCTGCGGGGAGCCGAGCCTGGGGTGCCGGGGTGGGGCTCACTCGGGCTGCGAGGAAGGGGAGCTGTCCCGCAGTCCCCCTGCTCTGTCCCTCCCGGCCGGGAGGTCTGCCAGGAGCAGGGCTTGTGGCTGGAATGCCGTGTCCTGGCCTTGCCATGGGCATCACGGTGACTTGGGGCAATTATCGGGACCTCTCAGTGGGGGTGTCTCTACCTTGCTGGGTTTGTGTGGGTTGTTCTTCAAGAAGATCATCCATCCTCCCTTACGCTGCAAAAGGGGACACCCCATACAAACAGCCCCACAGCATCACCTCAGTGCGATGTTTTTCTCCAACCCTATTTTGTTTTTGCACTCTGATGGGAAATCACTGCCTCTGATGCCGGTTCCTCTTTAATTTTTCTTATCTTTCTGAAGGATGGAATGAGCTTAAAATTCAGGGAAATGAGGATTTATAGAGTTCTGAGGAGGAAATGTGTCTGTTACATATAAGTAAATTCAGAAAAAGTCTTGGGATTTTGGTACTTGCTTTTCACCTTAATAGAATAAGGGTTAGAGATGGTGGTCTTTCTCCTAGCTGGAGTTTGGTCTAAGGGAATTTATTTGTGCTTGTCAGCCCTGGAATCTATCAGAGATTCTAAGGTCCAAATCAACTTCTGTGACAGTAACAGTGGGTTTAGAGGATGATTTTTTGGGGTTTTTTGCCTCCTGTGTGATGGAACTCCGTGGATTTGTATTTGATTGCACTACCTTGCAGTGATGCCTACAGAAAAGGCAATATAAAGCGTCTATGCAAGAGCAGCAGACTGTGCATCCAGAAAAGATGGGATTTGTGTCAGAAAACTATCCAATCCAGCAGTGACAGGCAGCTGGGAGCCCTTGGATGATTAAAGTGAGGGCTAGTACTCAGCTCTTGTGTACAGCAGCAGAGGAGGGGGATAAAGCTGGGAGTAAGAGAGGAATTATAGATGATTCCTCTCCCCTTTTCTTCTCATAGACCTCTCCATCACATACACACATTCTGAAAATTCAGTGGCTGCCTGGAAGGTCATCTGCCTTAATACAGTCACAGACCAGAATCAAGGATTCTCTTTAACTTGGCATTTATAACTCAGCAAACATAATCAAGCACTTCTGATGCATCTGGGAGAAAGCCATTTCTAGGTCTTAGATCTTTTACTAAGCAATTTTAATACAGAAGTGGGAAAATCTTAACTTTCTCACACCTATTGAAGAGTCATGTGGACAATGCCCTTAATGACATGCTTCAACTTTTGGTCAGCTCTGACGTGGTCAGGCTCAGTTGGACTAGAGTTCTTCTATTATTTGTGAGAAATAATTGCTTTTGAAAAGTATTCTGTTCCTAACAAAAAATTCTTATAATTTATCCGTATATTGTAGCCATATTGAGTGCTTGGATGCAAAGTCCCAGGCTGTTGGGCAGCAAAAGCCAGATTACACGATTTTGTGAAAATATTTTTTCCTGTAGGTTTTACCAGAATGTCTCAGATCTGGTCTGTCACTCAATCGAATCAAACACCACTCCTGTACATGTTATATGCCAACAAATGAGAATTCCCACAGTCTGCCCCAGCTGGAGAGTCAGCACATTGCTTTCTTTTGCAGAACGATTGGAATTACCTCATTTCCTCTGAAGAAAGGAGGTTTGCAGAGCTGAGCATGTGAAATGTAACTCAGGGACACCAAAAAGACCTGCTTGCAGTTCACAGAGCTGTGAACTCTGTGACCGCGACCATGGCTTCAAAGGCAACACTGAATGCCCTCAAACAGCTGCTTTGAGGTGTTCAGTGAGTGCCAAATCCTGAATTCCCAGCACCCAGGGTTATAAAACATCCTCTCCTTCTGTGTGGGTGGAATTTCATTAAGGTTAATGGGCCACCACATGCCATGAGCTCCTCATAAGGTGCTCAAACAGGGTCTGTGTTACAAGCCTGCTTATTCCTGTGTCCTTTCAGCCCGGGACTAGGGACAGGCTGAAGCTGGCTGTTGTCCTGGCATCCTGCTTGCATCTCTGGACCATCCGGGCTTGCGAGCAGGCTCTGAGAGTGGCCGGCAGTGGCTTGACAGAGCTGTGACTGGGCTTGTGCCCGAGAGCAGCCTGGCACAGGAGCTTCAGGGAACAAAGGCTGCGGGCAGAGGAGTGGGAAAAGGAGCAAGAAAAGGGGAGAAGGGGTGACATGAGGGCAGAGGAACTCGATGCAGGATAAGGCAAAGGATGGAGCAGACGAGAAGGGCTGTAAAGGAAAGCGAAGGGCAGAGAAGGTGGGGGGAGCGTCGGCAGGAGGGGATAGCGAGGAAGGAGGAATGAGAAAAGCCGTGCTCTGCCGTGAGCGGAGATGAGGGAGGGTCTGTGGAGACCACGTCCGTGGGGAGCAAAGTGTGGGAGGGAAGGGAACGGAGGGAAAGGGCTGCGAGGAGGAAGGCGAGAAGGAAAGGGTGAAGCGGCGGACGGACGGCAGGCGGAGGTGGGAAAAGAGGGGAGGCGGCGGGGCGGGATGTAGGGATGGAGAGCTGGCGGAGGAGGAGCCGCGGGCGGAGGNGCGGGGGGAGGGGAGGGAGGGCCGGGCCCGGCGAGCCCCGGTTTGACAGGAGGAGGGAGGGAGGCAGCGAGAGCCGCCGGCGCGGGGACGGGGATGGCGTCAGCGGCGGCCCCGGGAGCGGCGGCGTGAGGGGACAGCCCTGCCCGGCCCTGCCCGCAGCCGGGCCGCACCATGGGCAGCGCCGACTCCAAGCTCAACTTCAGGAAGGCGGTGATCCAGCTCACCACCAAGACCCAGGTGAGGGCCGCCATCTCGGGCGGGGGGCGAGGGGGCCGCGCCATGTCGGGAGCCGCCGCCCTGAGGGGCCCCTCGCACCCGGCCCTGCCCGAGGCACCCCCGGCGCTCCTGTGCGCGGTGACCGAGCGGGTCCTTGCGTGCGGGGCCGGGGCTGCTGGGGGCCCGCGGGGCCGGGGCTGCGCTCACGGCCGGCCCTGGCCAGGCTCTCCCAGCGAGGCCGTGCCCGAAGGCCGGGGGCCGGTGGGGCTCAGGGCAGGCTGCGCCCATCACCGTGTCACCGGTCTGTGCTGGGGCACCGGCCGGTCCCCGGGGCAGCCGCCAGACCTGGCCGGGCCCTGTCACCGCCTCTGGTGACATCTTGTGCCTTGCTGAACAGCGTCTTGTGCTAACAGAGCAGACGCTGCTGTCATAAGGGATGTCCACAGCTCCTTATGTATTCAGCTTGCGGGTTTACATCACACGGTTTGCCTCTGCTCCCTTTTCTGTATCCTTTCCCCACACCCCCGCGCATAATGGGTGGAGAACCTTTCCCTGTTTTTAGGTAATAGCTGATGCAAAGGGCTGTTGGGCAGCTGTGCTGTTTGCAGCAGAGATTTCCATCTGTGACCTGTGAAATAGTGCTTTATTTCTACAGGCTGAGGAGGAGAAGGGGTTAAGGGAAAGTCAGGGCTGTGCGAAGGGAGGGTGGCTGCCTAGAGGTCTAACATATGTTGTGCCTGTCCTGGGAGCTTGCTTAATTTTTGTTTTAAGTGGAGTGCCCTGTAGCAGCAGCACACTTGCAGAAAATTACTAGCCTGTCCTTCTGTCTAAGAACAGAGGGATTTTGCTCTATTGAGAAGTCACATCTCAGGTTCTTCTGAGCTACAATGGAGAATAGCTGTTATGATCCACTTTTAGTAGTGAGGCAATAACAGCTGCTAAGAAAACATGGGAATGGTAGCAGAAAGATAGTTAATGATGGGGAATGAATTCACAAGAAAAGGGTATGGATGCAAAGGGGTAAAGGGTGATAGGGGAAAATCTGTGAAAACTCAAGAGACAGAGGCTACTACTGGGAATTGAATTATAGATGGGTAAAGCTGTGGAAGAGCCTGGAAAAAACACGTTCATACTTTCTAAAGCGGTATCACGTTTATCTGCATTGCTAAAGAATGGCTTTTCTGAATATATTCTTAAAAAACACTAGTTGTGGATGTCGGTAAAGAGAGAAGTGGGTGAATTAATGTTTTAAGGGATTCTTCCGAAGTCTCTTCTGCATGCCAAGTAGTTCAGAATGCCCTCAGCTTTGGGCTGTCCCTCCTTCATGGGGAAATGTGCTTATAAAGTGAGACTGGGGGGTAAATCAAGCCTATAGGGCTCTGCCCAGTCTGCTGTTCACAAAGAAAATCCTGTATGAGGCAATCCCTTGGATCAGCAGCCCAGGCAAGAGCGCTCCCCTCCCCTGGTTTATCGACCTGTGTAAGGGAAGAAGGTTCACTGGGGCCCGGAATAAAAAGGAAGGAGCAAAAGCTTCATTCTTGGCTGGATTCATTTCACGTCTCTGTGGTCTAGGTGAGACTGACTGCATGTGGAAAAGGGTGGGGTGTTGGCGCTCCCATATTTACATTCTGTAGAAGGGCACCGGTGTTTGCTTGTGCAGAACGCGTGACTGGGCTCTCCTGGAGCCTTCTGATCTCTGACCAGCAGCAAAACCTCCTGGTCCATGAGATCCTGGATCCAAAACCGGGCTGCAATAATCGACAGAGCCAAATCCTCCCAAGCTATTGGCTCATAACACGCTTTGCTCCCTTAGCAGCCTCTCTCCTGTTTTGCAGCCTTCTCCTCTGACATTAGGGAGTTGGACAAAGAGATTTTCCTCAGATCATCAGTAACATGAAACTCTGAGCTCAGAATGCACTGTGAGGTGTTCCTAAGGCTCTGGTGGGAAGAAGTGGTTGAGCAGAAGTCACTGTTCGCTCAATGGTGAAGGTTTAGAGTTGGCACAGAAGTTAATTTTTTCTTAAAAATAAGTTTTTATAATCTGCAGGCTTTTCTTAATTAAAAAAGAGTGTTCCCATGTGAGCATTTAAAAAAAATTAAATAAATCTGTAAGGAACATAACACTTGAATGCTTACAGCACACGTGGAGCCCAAAACCTGAAAGTGGAACCAAGTCTGGACGCAAATGGAATTGACTTAATTGATTTTTTTAACTGCCAAAGAGAAATTCTAAAGATGTAAGAGTATTAAAAAAGAAAAATCACTTCAGAATTATTTCAGTGATTAAAAAGGGCAATAATACCAGAAGGAAGAAATTAACTTATGCTACAGATGTGTATTTATAGTCACACATGGAGAAACGGTCTTTAGGATTTTTATATGATATGTATATATTACATTAGACTGCACACATTTATACTGGTAGGGCCCATCCCTTTGATAATAAAACAGATGTGCTTCATAATAGAGAATGTGTGAGCCCTCCCAAATTGCCCATAAAAGTGCTGCCTATTTAACAGATGAAGGGAAACACGGATTGTGAATATGACAGCTTGTCAGGGCTGGTCAACTGCAGGGAACTGGTCTGGGAGCTTTAACTGCTGGGGAGCCGCCTTTTCTTTTCCCAGTCATTTGGGGTTCCTGCCAGCAGCCAGCCAGAACATAAGAAATTTTGATCTTGCGTACCAGCTTGTTAGATTTTAGTGGGAGCTGTGCCTCTGCTTTTAAAGAGACAGGAAGGATCAAACATGAGGGACAAACTCCAGTCTTTTCCCTGGTGTGGAAATCCAGGAGTTCAATGGGCTGTTAGCTTGAGCCTGGTAAATGCACATCCTGTGCTTGGAGAAAGGTTGGTGTCTGGCGGCCCATTTCTTACAGTGTTCAAGCTTGACTCAGCTGTCCAAGAGTCTCAGCTTGATCAAAAGCAAAGTTGTCTTAAAAGCAGAGCTGTAACTAACACTTCACACAGCTGACTTTTGTCCTGGGCTTTCCCTGCCAGACTTCTACAAATCCCATTTTCCAGTTTGCTTTGCAACACTGTCTCTGCTGTAAGAGCAGAGAACTGGTGGCAGACTTGAAGTCTCTCAATGATTCTGCACTGCTGACTGCAACGATCCTATAGGAAAAATTATTATTGCTCTGAAGCCTGTGTGGAGGTGCTGTCCTTGGCAGCAGGCATGAAATCTTGCTAGTTATTTATATTTTGAATAAGTCTGTCCTCAGGCTTTCCTTTAGCACAGTGGCTCAGAAACAGGCGGTACAAAGATGTATGAATTGCCTCAAACTAATCCCTGGCCCTGCAGGGTTACCTGATCTAAAGCTCAGTCAGGTGCTGCATGAATGGTCATTACACACCACAGTTCTGCCACATTTGGGGTGGAAAGGAACAACTGCTGTAGCATATTACCTGAGCTTGTGCAGTACTGGCTGGAAACCCTGGGCAGGGACGAGAGACTTGCTCTGCTCTTGAGCCCCAGAAAAAGGAGAGCCCCTGCTCCAAAGGATTGTTGCCTTGGCTGGTGGGATGCTCAGTTGGAGTGTTGGCAAGAAGCAAAAAGAGAACACGCTGAGCAAGGCTGGTGGCTGCTTGTCCCTTTGTTCTCTGCTGATGGTTTGCAGCAACCTTAGAATTAGTTTTAGGACAGTCCTCTGGTGGGGGCCTGTTGGAGGAATTGTTAGGAATGGACATTTAATTTAAGTTATAAGTACAGAGAGCTCTTGGTTGCGAAGAGATACAAACACACACACGCACACTGCCAGAGTCTGTGAGGAACTGTGTCTGAAAGAGAAAGTGAAGGTGGTGCTGGTCAGGCTGAGGACAGTAACGAATAGGGGAGACTGTGCCTTGGGAGCTTTTCCTGTTTTTAGGACACGGTCAGCCCCTCTGTGTTTTCCTGTTTCCTGTGAGGTATCCTGTTTGCGTGGGGATTGCCTGCTCAGGCTGTGATTCTCTGCTTGGTAAGTGGCACGAGGCTTGCAAACTGAGCGTCTTCCTTTTCCAACTCCTGCAGCATGTGTGTGGTGTGCTTCAAAGAACCTGAAACACAACATTTACAACTAGTAGAAAACAAAGAATGGAGGTGTCTAGAAGGACTGGTTTTACCTTTATTTGGGCAGCGTGCAGGTGGCAGGTCTTTACTGAAGGCAAAAGTCTCCCTCCTTGCCCGCTCTGAGATGTCACATCACCTTGGATCTGCCCACTGTGTCTGCAGCAACACTCTGCACTACAGTTACCTCACCCCTTTGGTGTGGAGCTTCATTTGGGCATCAGTCTCTCTCTGCCAGTCAGCTCTGTACCTTCAGCAGCCTCTGCCATGAGATGTGTATGGGTCAGGAACTTCCTTTGCTATCCAGATGTGCCAGTTGTGTTTCCAGAGTAGAGCTGAGCTACTGATCCCTCAGTTCTTATTCTCATTGCTCTGCTGGTGCAGAGCTGGTTGTCTGCACTGTGCTGGAGGAACATTAGACTCTTTCTTACCTGTGCCGAGGATTCAGCTCCTCGTGAGCTCTCTGGCTAAAGCACTGTGAAGGCTAGGGGTGCTCTGGGATTTATGACTGCAGCGTGAGCTGTACCAACACTTGTACCTAAATCTTGACATTTCCAAATGAAGATATCCCTGGCTGGTGAACAAGGCTGTTCTAGGTCTCTGTATTTCTCTCCTCTGTGAGGCTGGATACAGTCTGTTGGGTGAGCTCAGTGTGAGGAAATGGATATTTAGATCCCCAGAGATGCTGCGTGCAGAATACAATCAGCTTAAAAACAGCCAGTAATGTTCTGTCAAGGAGATGAATATTATGTGGATCGAGTAGCTTTATGATGCCAGGCTGGTAATTAAAACAGGGGGGCAGTGGGGATGTGAGTGACTCAGTACTGAATCCATGTCCCAGGATTGTACATGGGATACCATCTGTTGATGAGGAGCTGACTTGCTGCAGCTATTGAAAATGCAAGGTACCGGTGTTATAGCATAATCTGGTTGCCAAGATGGCAGCCGAGACATGAACACTGCTGCACATCCAACGTTGCAGCTCAGGGAATCACCCCTGTGCTTCCCTACTCCAAGGGACTGCAGTCAGAGGCCGTGTTCCTCAATCCGTGTTGTGCTGCCATCTGTAAAACAGCGGCTGTGTTCCACCTCTGAGGAGGCCTCAGGCTAGTGGGAGGTAAAGGGATCAGTGTCTTCTGGAGGGAGATGGTTTTCTGCTTCCCCTCTAGATGAGAGTGAAGGCATTATTTATGCATGATGCCCAATTAGCAGCAATTGCTGCTTGCTGTTGTCAGTGGGAGTGGCTGTGGCAGGCGGCCAGGATGTACATGTGGCAGTTCTACATGAGGTTGTGGTGTGTGGTTTGAAATGGGGTGTAGGAATTGTAGGGTATTTCATGCATTACATAGATCAGATTTCCAAATACTTGGCTCTTTTAGAGGAGTACAATTAGAGATAAGATGTGCAAAATAGCTGTTCTTCCATTTAAGCATTTCATGCCCAGATTACAAAGAGCACAGCTCCTTCACATGCTCAGCTGAAAGTCAGGATGTGAATATTGGATTGGATTGTTCCTACAGACCCCCTCCAAGGAGCTGTGATCTTGAACCATTGGGGAAAAGTTGCTCTTCCCTTGGGAAGAGGTTTGGTGGAATCTTGTGTTAGTGTCCAGGTGATAAAATTAGGATTTCAACACCAGGCCTGACTTTAGTAAGATGTCTGAACACACATGCGTTTTTTTCTGGTTTCGTTTTTAAAGACTGGAGAGTCGCTTGGGCTGGTTCATTGCATGACTGGAAGGACCAGGACCACCAGCACTGAAGCATTAAGGCAAAGAGCTGCAGGGCAGTAACCTGCTCTACTGGTTATTGGGGTCGGGGGTAGCCGGCCCCTCTCACTTTTTGGCCTTTGGTGGTGGTGACACATCACGTGCCCATGGGCTGGGGCTCTTAGTTCAGGAGGTGACAGCAAAGGGGGCAATGCAGCACTTCTGTGTCAGAGCTCTGAATGACCTGTTCTCCCACAAGTGGCATCTGAGCTGCATTTAGGCACAGCATGGAGCTGGGCAAGTTTTCTGCCTTCTACAGCAGATCTGGGAGTGGGCAGGAGTTGTTTAAATTAAACACACAGTCATATTTTTGCCCCTTTCCTATCTGACCCACCCACGGTGCTGATTGTTGCCCTTAGTGAGTGCTGCTGTTTGCTTTGGAGCCGGTGCTGGTTGCAGGCAGGAGGCTCCTCCTCGCCCCATGCCAAGGGCTGGGGGTGCTCAGGTGAGCAGCTCTTCTGATCTGCCAAGCGTGCCCACACCGTGGCTGGTGGAACTCCTGGGAAAGCTCACATTTTCTTCTTCTGACTGAAATCGTGGGTCCATCTCTTTCACACTGCTTGTCATAGAGAGGCACGTATTTATCCCACCTCTGTAGCTGGACCCTTGGGTGGGATGAGCACTCCCAGCTATGTTTTGGCAGCGCCTGTCTCTTGGCAAGTATTAGCAGAAAATGTAATGGAAAGAGGTGTGTTCCCGGGGCCGGGGTGGGAGCTGGGCTTCTGAGACCACAGGTTTGAAATGGATTGTTTTCTTTGGTCTCTTTCTTCCATCTCCTCTTTGAATGGCACACTTAGTGCTTTTTAAGAACAAAGCCTTGGCAGCGACCGGCTGCACCAAGTCCAGTTCTCTATATAAATATTTGATTGAGAAAGATCAATTGCATTTTATCTGTAAGTGCTTTGAGGTGGGTCTGTCAGTTCCGTGGGTCTGTTCGTGCCCTAATGTGAGATGTCTCTGATTGCTTCCTCGAGACTTTGGTTACAACAGAAGTAATTCCAGTGCTCAGTCAGGGCTTCCTTGGCTTGCTCTGAAGGTGGCAGAGTGCACAGGGACAGCCTGGCCCACATGCAGTCATGAAGATCTTGGATTACTTGCAGTAGTTGCAGACAAACATGGAGCCTCTTGTATGTCTGAGGGAGTGTTCAGTTTGGGAGATAAATCATCCAAAGCCCTGGAAACAGAGGCTGAGGCATAAAACCAGTGCTAATATGTTTTATTGAACCTCTTCCTGCCTCATCCCATGCCCAAGCCAGGCATAATTGCTGATGATTGGATCTTATGGAATGGTAGTTCTGCATCTGTAACCACATTTGTCTCTCCACAGCCTGTGGAGGCCACAGATGATGCCTTTTGGGACCAGTTCTGGGCAGACACAGCCACTTCAGTGCAGGATGTCTTTGCCCTTGTACCAGCTGCAGAGATCCGAGCGGTGAGAGAAGAATCACCTTCAAATTTGGCAACTCTGTGTTACAAGGTAAGTTTGGTGCTGTTTTATTTCATGGAGTTGTGCTAACAGGGGTGTCCCTGGATCAATAGCCCTGTGGTTTCCAAGGGATAACAGGTACCTTCTACCACACAATGTGCTTGCTTGTCCCTGTCTCCTTCTGAGGGTAATTCTCAACCCTTCCTCTCATGGGTTAGCACAGACCACAGCTGGTGTTTGATCAGTTTGGAGCCTTTTTCCTCTTGTCCCCTTCTCGTGTTCCACTCTGTCCTCTTGGGTCTTGCCTGCTCTATAAACTACTTCTTGCTCGGGGGACCTTGTTGCAAGGCTGCGTATTTGTGGTGAGGCTGGAACACCCCATTCCTTGTCTGCACCTAATTGTACCTCACCATGCACCAGTCTGGCTTCAAGCTGAGAAATCCCAGAGGGATGTCCAGACTGTCACTGCATGAGTGCCTGGATGAAGTTCAAGGAAGATCTTAAGACTGTTCTTCCTTCTGCTGTGATAACAGAACATTCCCGATGCTGCTTCTGGTGTTGTCACATCCTTGTATGGAGCACAGGGACATTGAACAGCATTTCCTACCCTGCCAGGTTTGGCAAATTGTCAAGCTGGTGAGCAACAGCCTGAGACTTATTCTGCCTGGGAAAGTGCAGGTGTTAACAATGCTCCTGATTTGAGCCGTGCCAAGAGTAGCCTTGAATTTGTAGTTGAAAACATTTGGAATGGCGTTTTCCCAGTTTTAAATAGTTGCTGCCATCCTGTTTTTCTTACCTCCTCTACTATATATGAATGAGACTTACTGAATCATAGTGAAGGTACCTCTGACTGTGAATTGTAGACAGATGCATGTAGTGGATACTTGAGAAAAAATACAAACATGAGGAAAAATGCAATGGTTTTTCCGTGGTATTGGCTTCTGGCAGTGAGCAGTTTGGAAGTTGAGAAGGGCTTAAGAGACCTGTAACCCCTTTGACTCTGTATCTTCTTTCTCCCAAAACCAAGACTAAAATATTGTCTCTTCTCCCTCCTGGAAGCAAGTGTGTTGGGAGACATTGTGGCTGTGGGACTGTTTATCTGTGAGCCGTAGATCTCAGGATATCAGTGTCATAGGGACCTGCAGGACTCCAGCAGTGCTTTTGCCAGGCTGAGGGTCCTGACCTGTGCCATGTGCAGTGTGCCACTGCACTTAGCAATGCTGTGTGTTCGTGGAGAAATGTCATTTACAGTCACGGCTGGAGACTCAGGCTGTACAGTCATAAATGTGCCTCAAGAAATGGCTCAGCTCAGTTAGAGTAGTGTGTGACAGGCCAGGACAAACAGCACTTAAATACCCATTAATGCAGTGACGCAGGCTGGCAGAGTCAGTGACCCAGGCAGTCTGCCATGAAAATAAGCAGGGACACATGACCTCATGAATTAAAAAGCAGCAAGGTGAATCCTTGGTAAGTGTTTTGGCTTTTATTTCCCCTCTGTTTCCCCTTGGGATCAGGGAGTAAGAGCAAGTGGGTGCAGCTGCGGGGGGAAGAAACTGCTTTTTTCTGTCTGTGGGTAAAACCCTCTGTCACTGCCTCCTGGGGCTGTGGTTGCTGCCTGGTGAGACCCACATCTATTCTGAAAAGCCCAGTGACCCTCCACGGGCAGATGCAGCAGCCACTGGATGGGCTGCAGGGTCTCAGCCCAGAAGCTCTTTCCAGAGCAGCAGTCCTGTTCACAGGGGCAGTGGGGAAACCCAGGCTACCACCCTCTTCTGCAGCAGGACCTTTACAGATGCTGCTGGAGGCTGTATCCCTACACTTAACACAGGCAGCAGCTTAGCTCCCACCTCCTGAGTCAGGAGAGGTGCCTGCTGTAATCACACCAGCACAGACAGAACTGTCAGACTGTGTGTTTCTGTGTGATCATCCCCTGCCAGCGCCTCACACGGTGCAGCACAGTGCTGCTGCCTTGGTCCTTCCTGCCTGCATCTCGGGTACTTGCTGCAGCTGATTAATCTCATCTGCCCTTTTCCGTGTGTGGTGTCATGGAACAGTGCTGGAAGGAGCCTTCTGGTGCTTTGGCTGTCTGTCTCACGTGGCACCACACATGTGCTGCATGGATTAGCCCTGGAATTTGAGGTCTCTTGCAGTGGAACAGCAGAAATTCAAGAAGGTCTGTTTAAAATCATTAACCCTATTTTTTGCAGAGTTTCAAAGAGCAGCAGTGCCATTAAACTGAGAGAAAATGGATTCCAAAGAACTGCTTATAACTGTGTGAGGGTGTCAGTAGCAGGACAGACCTGCCTAGCTCTTGCTGACTTGTGCCCAGGCTAATGCTGCCTTCCTTGGTTTTGTTTCCTTCAGGCTGTGGAGAAGCTGGTGCAGGGAGCAGAGAGTGGCTGCCACACGGAGAAGGAGAGACAAATTGTCTTGAACTGCTGTCGGCTCCTCACCCGTATCCTGCCTTACATCTTCGAGGACCCCGACTGGAGAGGTTTCTTCTGGTCAACTGTCCCTGGGGCTGGCCGAGGAGGGGTCTGTCTCTTGTCACTTGTTCTTCTTTCTGGAGGGTAATGGGGAAGCTGCAGTGAGGAGACACTATGAATATTTGGGGGCAACTTTATTCCAGTTATTTCTATGTGGTCTGAAATTAGGTGGCACTTTCTAAATTCTTTCCCTTCCTTTGGTTCTTGCTGCATCTTCTGAATGTTTCACTTGTGTGTGTAGCTGTAGGAGAGCACTGATAGGGAAGGCTTCTCCAGCTGGAGGTGTGAATCTTATTGAATATGAGAGCTGTACTGAAGGCCATATGACTTTCTTTGACTGAAATGTCCTTGTTCCATTAATTACAGTTGATTTAAGTTTCAAGTCAAAGCAACAGGGTGTTGTTTCCACTGATTTTACAATGTCACATTTAAAGCTAACAGCGCCAGAGAAGCTCTTTGCATCATGACTCAATTCTGTGCTTATGAGCTGAGTGATACAGTTTTAGCCAGGGGCCTGACCTGGGAGATGAAGCCCACAACTGAGCAAGAGCGGTTAAAGAGTGGTTCTGTTTCTGGCTCTGTCAGTGACGTGCATAACCCTGGGGAGTATCTCAGCCTCCCCACGTTTCTCTGTCTGGAGAGCAAGCACAATAGTGCTCTTTTGCATCACTCAGAGAAACGGGGTGAAAGTGCTTTAGGATCTTCTGCAAATAGGAGGGATAGCAGCACTGAGAACACAGCTGACTTATGCCAGGAGTATGTATTTGCCTTCTTGCTCCCTCAGCAGCTGCTCTGTGAGAGCCCTCTCCTGAGTTTCTGATCTGCAGGTCAGTGTGGCTGTACTGATGAATGTTGTTCTCCTGAGTCTAAGTGCACTGCAGTGTCTTTGGGGACAGTTATGAAGGGTTGGCAGTGGTTGGTACAGTGTAAACTGGCTCCTTGTGCTGTCTCTGCCTGTCACTTCTAATCTGCTTAGCCTGAGGGCACGTCAAAAGGAAGTTCTGGGTGGTGAAAAGGGAAGTCTTTGCTAGTCCTGCTTTGTGATTTGTGTGTTGGGGGTGTGGTAGTTGTCCATCCTTTCATCCCTGCAGGGGCCAGGAGTGCTGGAGAGGCTTAACAATGGAGGAACTTGTTTTAGGAAGGAACGTGCAGGGGTGCCTGGTGCTCTAATCCAGCCAGGCTGCTGTTACTCCTGTTTTTCCACTTTGTTCAGCACCTAGAAGAGAGTTTCTCAGCCTCAGAGTGGTGGGGTCACCCCAAGGTGATCCAGCCCAGTCCATGTGTGCTGTGTTGGGGAACCCTCCTGAATGTGGGTAGAGCTGTTGTGATTCAGTGTGCTCAGTCATTTAACCACGTGCATTTAAGCTGTAAGGCTGGGATAACAAATACTGCCCCAGATGTTAGGGAAGCTGGGATCACATCTGATCTAGGGGCAACAACTTTGCTGTCTGGTGGCTGATTTCTGTCTGGGAACTGAAGATGATAATATGCTTGGACTCTTAGTAAATATCTCTGTGATTATCCTTCACTTGCTTCGTGATGGAGTGATGGATGGCAGAGCTCCATGGAGACATGGATCCTTCCTCCTCTATGGGAGTCTGTATTGTGTTGAGATCTACTGGTTTGTTGTGTGTCACCATTTTGGATGTGGTGGTACCTGGAGCCTGCAGGGAGATTTTTTCTGGCAGTCGAGATACTCTTAGCAAAGATCATTCTTGGAAAAGAAATCCCCTTGGACCCTAATGCTTGTCATTTCACCTCTGACTGTGAGCCTAAGTCAAAGCATCTTCGCTGGCTCCATCCATCCATCCTCTCGGTGCCTGTCCTTACATCCGGGCTCTGTTTGTGGTATCGTCCCTGCTGTCACTGAGACAGATTCAGAGCCACACAGACCATTATCTCCATAGCTGCCTGCTGTGATTGAAGAGCTGTGTGTTGTGCTCAGGCTGACAGAGGCCTGGCTGAGGTAGATAAGCTCCTGCCATTCCTGCTCTCTGCCTTTCCCTCCAGCACCGGTGTGTGGTGGGAAGGCCTCCCAAGCAGGATGCTCTTTGACAGGCAGGATCTGGCAAGGTTTCCCGTGGCAACAGCTGCAGAGGAGTAGCCATGCGTGCTTGGAGAGATTGCTTTGAATGCTGGAGATGGCACAATCCTCTCTGCTGTTGTGCTCACTCTGCTGTGGTGGGCTGGGGCAGCCCCGTGCCTGATGCACACAGCCTCTCCCTGTTCTGTCACCTCCAGTTCTGGGCAGCCCATGCAGAACTTTGAGGGGTTTTACACCTTACTGCTGCTGGTCGGCTTCTCCCTATTGCTGTCTCTGTGCACCATCCAAATCACCCTCCTTCATGAATGTAAAACCCTCTTCTCTGTCAATGCTTCCCTTTCCTTTTATGTTCAAGAAGCCAAGCCACGTGGCAAGGTGTACCCAGTGCTACTCTTCTTTTCCCCTGACATCTCCAGGCCTTTGTCTGCTCAGTTTGCTGTCATTAAAGAGCTTGTTCCTGTTTAGTCATCGCCATCCGGGGAGAAATTTCTTTCCTGTATTGTCTGGGTTTTTTGTCCTTTGTTCCTTTTGTTCCCTCCCGTTCCCTCCTGTTCCTGTGTAATGTCTTGCCTCCCTGTGTGTTTTCGGGCAGTGTTATCTTCTAGTGCTGTGTCATATTGGTGCCACTGTGTTCTGTTTGCTCACCCTGAGCTGACAATGCTCTTCTGTTTGTCACTTCAGGGAGATGAAGATGATGAAAATGCCCGGCCACTGGCCGAGTCACTGCTCCTCGCTGTCACGGATCTGCTCTTCTGTCCCGACTTCACTGTGCAGAGCCACCGGAGGAGCACGGTGGTGAGTTGAGAGTTAAATCCTGAGATTTATTTGCCTAGAGGCAGATGAGCTGCGTCGTGGGGGGGACCCTGGGAAACCCCAGCAGCTTCCTGCAGGCAGGAAAATACGGAGTTGCTGAGCTTGAACCCACAGTGAGTAATATTGATCATCATTTTGGGTTCATTGTATGGTGTTTGTGCCTTCTAAAACAGATTTTCTGAGGATGAGTCTCGAATGGAGTGGCTGGAAACTACCCCCACAGTACAGCTCACCCCTCAGGAAAAGGTGGTTGTGCTGGCAAACAGTCGCTCCTCTGTTGTTGCCAGCAGAGCAGAGACCTTTAGCACCTTGTTCCTTTCTCTGGCAGTTTGGTGCAGTCTGGGGCAGGAAGCAGCTGTTTGCCTACTCACGTGTGCTGTGATCTGAATGAGTAGATGGTCTCTGTTGTCTTTCCACCTCTTCTCCCTCTTTGTGTCGTGGCAGCAAAGACATTTAAATATGTTCTGATCCTTATGGTGACTGTCTGTACTTCAGAGGAGTTTCCTGAAGCAGGGATCTCCTACCAGGTGTGCTAAGAACAGAGAACACATTGTGGTGCATCTCCCTCCTTCTCTCTCCCTGCCAGTCACTCTCGCGTTTTTTGTAGGTTCAGTCTATAAACAAAAAAACAGCCCTCCTTTTTGGGGTAGATCTGACATAAACTAAAAATGTGCATGCTAAACCATGGTGTATTTGATGGCTGCAAAATTCCTTGACAAATCTGAGTACTAAATTGATTGCTTGGGGTTTCTGAGTAGTAGAAAGAGAGTTGAAATCTCTTACCTGCAGCTAAAGGGGCAAGGCTGGATCAGAGCTACCAATGTACTATGAGTAAGTGGGGCTGAAGCAGATGGACTTGCTGTCTAGTGTTGTCACTTGGGATGGATTGCACAAGTCAGGGTGACAATGGGTTTCCTGGGAGAGCCTCCCCCCACCACCTGCACCTGTGATTTTTCCCTTGGCAGCAGCCAGACTGGTTTTTCAGGGTTCTGGGCAACTGGAATTAGACACTGAGATTGTGAATGATTTATGTTCCTTGCTGCTGGCTGCCTGTCTGCTGCCTGCAGCCTCTGTAGTCTTTGCTGAGCTGACTTTCCCTCTCTGGGCTTGGTCTGACTGTAGCGTAAGAACAGAGAGATGGGTGCCACCACCTCATGCTCGTGGCAGAGCAGCATGTGGCCCCAGAGATACAGGTCATGGTGGATGTTTGCTGAAGTACCACTGAGTAAAGAGGAAGAACTGTGAGAGAATGGGCAAAGGAGACACAGGACTGACCCACATTCCCACTGAAGTCAGCCCTAAAATTATGGCTAGAAATGTGGGCTCCCTCCATTGTGCACCATGCTTGTATCTGTGTTTTATCCCTTACTTGCAAAGGCTGAGCACTTTGAAGATATCAGCACCTGCTTTTTCAGGCCTGGGAAGCTTCTGTACAGTTCAACTGTCTGGATGCTTCTCTGCTGGTTTCTTCTAGAGAGAGGGGCTGAACTGCCTTGGGTACCACCAGTGCTGCCAATTCTGGCTCCTGCCTTCTGTGATTCAACCTCTTATTTCTCTCACAGGACACAGCAGAAGATATCCACTCCATTGACAGCTGTGAGTACATCTGGGAGGCAGGAGTGGGCTTTGCTCATTCTCCACAGCCCAACTACATCCATGACTTGAATAGGTAAGAGCTTCTGCAAAGGCAGAATGGAAAGAAACTGGACTCAGGAGAGGGAGATCTGGGGCAGATGAGCTCTCTTTGCCTCCTTGAGTATCCATTGATTCCCAGGGAGCTTTCTGCTTGCTCCTTTCTGAGCTAACAGGACTGGCAACACAGAAAAAAACCCAGCTGACCTTTTGAATAGCTTCTTGTAGTATAATATGGGAGTCAGACTGTCTGCAGCAGGAACTGGGTAAACACTGCTGTTCTGGAAATGCCAAGGAGCTTTGTTCTGATTTCTTTTTTGTAAGGCAGCAACTCTGCTGAGCTTTGTGCCAGTGACAGCAGTATGGCTTAGGAAATGAAATGGGCTTAGCTCTCTCTGGGAAGGACTTTCTAGGTGGGACTGAGCCTTCCTTATGTGTTGTTGTGGTGATGGTGCCTCCTGTGCCCAGTCCCTGCTCCTGAATGGCTCCAGGCCTTTACTTCTACTTCCAGGACAGAGCTGCTGAAGCTGCTGCTGACCTGTTTCTCCGAGGCCATGTACCTGCCTCCCTCTTCAGACAGCAGCAACACCAACCCCTGGGTACAGTTTTTCTGCTCTACGGAGAACAGGTGAGGGTGAAGGGTGGGGGCCTGGTGCCAGGGGGAGAAATACCTTCAAATCTCTTCCATGGAGTGTGTTGGTGATGAAGAACCATAGGACTTGTTAGCTCCAACATCCAGGGGCTGTTCTTTTACTTTGTCCCTGTCTCCTGTACACCCCATTAGTATTTCTGCTTAGTGAGAAGTGTTCCCCAGCAGCAAAAGGAGAGTCTGAGACGGTGCCCACTGGAGTTTGCTGCAGGATCGGTCCCTGCGCTATGGGAAATGGCAGATCCCGTTCCCTGCTGTAGACCCTTGGGAAGGGGGTGTGATGTTGGTTGCGGATGAATGCCGCCCTCTAGTGACGTTGTACCTCTGGAACTTTCAGCTCCGCAGGTGACACTCGCTCTCCGTAGGGGAGCACAAACCTGGCTGGAGGCTGAAGACATACAGTTTTGTCTTTCCAGAGGCTAGAGAGCATTGAGGTCCTTTCCCGTTTTCACATTCTGCACAAGATTCCTCTGGGAGGCCACGTGGCCTTTTTCACCTCCCCTCCCCTCTCAGCTGTAGTCCAGGAGCCCAGCTGGGAGCTGGATTGATGGCTCTTGGGTCTGGGCTGCTCAGACATGGACTGCTGTCACAGGTTACAGAAGATGATTGTGTTTTTTCATGGCCCCAGACTCTTGGGGAGAGATATGCCTGTCCCTCTCCAAGGCAGTGCCTTTAGTTTCCTGCTGCTGCCTTCTGAGAGCGTTTTCTCCTCCTCAGACATGCACTCCCACTCTTCACCTCGCTCCTGAACGTCGTCTGTGCCTACGACCCCGTGGGTTATGGGATTCCTTACAATCACCTGCTTTTCTCCGACTACCGTGAGCCGCTGGTGGAGGAGGCGGCCCAGGTGCTGATCGTCACCTTGGACTATGACAGCTCCACCAGTTCAAGTCCCACTGTGGATGGCACAACCACTGGCACAGCCATGGATGATGTGGATGTGAGTGATACTAGAATCTGTATTTGCTGCTCTCCTGAACTCACTGGGGTCCTCTCACACCAGCTTGTATTGAATGTTGAGCTGTAGGACTCAGCACTGCTCCTCTCCTTGCTCTCTCTGGTCCAATCCTGCTTCAGTCCTGTAGTCACTAAAGACCTATACCTGACCAAAATACTAGATTTTGAATCAGGAGCATGTAAGTGAAAAGCCCCTGACTTTACTATTCCATGCAGTGCTCTGTCTCCTTGCATTTAAAGCTGGATCATTCAGAGCAGAAAGCTGAAGTGAGAGACCTTGGTAGTTACACTTTGACTTCCTGAATTCACCTTGTTGCCACTAAGCATTTCCATCTTCTTTGAATGCAGCCTCCTGGACCAGACAATCTGTTTGTGAATTACCTCTCAAGGATACACCGGGAGGAGGTAACATGCTCCCATCCTGCACTGTTCCCTGTCTGATTTCATGCTGATTGCATTAGCCCTGGGCCCACCACAGTCTCTTTCCTGGGCTGTTGGCAGGATTTCCAGTTCATCCTGAAAGGAGTGGCTCGCTTGTTATCAAACCCGCTGGTCCAGACCTACCTGCCAAACTCTGCCAAGAAGATACAATTCCATCAGGAACTCCTTGTCCTCTTCTGGAAACTCTGTGACTTCAACAAGGTGTGGATCTGCTGCTTGCTGAGCTTCACCCCAGCTTGGCTGTTGTGGCTCTGGCTGGACCAAGCCCTGGTGAAGGGCTGTGGTGGGTAGTTGGCAGTGGCTCTGGGGTGCTGTGGTCAGCAGCACTGCTCCCTGATGCAGAGGCTGGGGGTCTGGCTGCAGGGACAGCCTGGGAGAGGGGCTGCAATTCTGAAGGTCTATGCTGGAAGCAAGTTCTGCATCAGGTATTATAATAACTCTACAAATAACACTGGAGTTGTTGAGGCAGTGCGTACTCCAGCCTTTCTAATGTTCTTGAGAAGATGATTAGCTTGAGACTGCCTGTCCTGAAACCTGTGGATGGTGCAGGGTATATACTTATGATTGTCTGAAATCCTCCCCTTTCTTCCAGAAATTCCTCTTCTTTGTGCTGAAGAGCAGTGATGTTCTGGACATTCTTGTCCCAATCTTGTATTTTCTCAATGATGCCAGAGCAGACCAGTGTAAGTTGGTTATTTTCAGTATTTGGGATGATTTGTGCTTGACAGTTGAACTTGAATATTTTTGAGATGCTTCCTCCCTACCACTTGACAGCATCTTGAGTGCATGTTCCTGAGCTTCTACAGACATGGAGTGGAGTTGTCCAGTTCACTGGGTTTTAATGTTTGTAAGAGACTAGAAGCAGGACAGGATCTATCCCACAACACAGGGAAGGGAGATCCTTCCTTAGCACGTGTTAACATTTTGAGTCCTCATGTTGAAAATTGTGTCCCTGATCCAGCGAAGAGGGAAAAATGAGCAATCTGCTCTTGCCATGGGAGTAAATCAGGCATAACTCCATCATTGAATAGTGAAGAAGTCAGATCTTCCCTGCTATGATGATAGGTTTACATTAAGAACATAATGAAGAAAAGCATCCAAGACTTAACACTGATAAGACTTAACATAGATGTGCTTGGGAAGGACACTGGTACTGACAATGGAGGGAGCGCTGTGTCCCTATCAGGATGGTTTAGTCTGTGCAGTTTTTTATCAGTCCTATAGTGTTTCTCCTCTCTCCTCACTACCCCTCTGTTTTCAGAATTCCTCTGGCCTCACTGTGACATGTTTTTCTGTTGTGTTTTTCTCTCCTTGCAGCACGAGTGGGCTTGATGCACATTGGGGTCTTTATCCTCCTGCTCCTCAGTGGGGAGCGTAACTTTGGGGTGCGACTGAACAAGCCGTATTCTGTACGAGTGCCTATGGACATCCCTGTCTTCACAGGGACACATGCAGATCTGCTCATCATAGTGAGTACAGCTCCAGCACTCCTTGAACCCTCCCACCTCCACAAATAATTGTCCTCCTTCAATATACTTGCCCTCCCTAGACTGGAAGCCCACTGAACAGCTGGGGAGTGTGTGGGATGCACACTGTTAACCTGAGGTGATATGTCTGGCAGGGTGCATATGCATGAGGTGCAATTCCATCTGCATGATACGATCCCAAAAACCAGGACTCCTGATGGTGCTGGACTGCTGTTCAGAGGACTCTGGGACTGGCATGAGGGGGGTGGGTGCATGCCCTCAACCAGACTTGATTGTAGGTAGGGAAGGCAGGAGATCTGGCTCTGTCCCAGCCAACCAGAGGTGTGTGGAGCACATCTGTCAGTGGGGACAGCAGTGATACCAAGCTCAGCCCTACAGCTTTGGGTTGCTGCAAGTTTCATTGACCTTTCAGTCTGCCCACAGCGCTGCCTATGAGCAGCTGTGTGCTTTGCGATACCAGCCTCAGGTGCTTCCCTTCTGTCGTGTTCTCATTTGCCAGAGAAGAATCTCTCAGCAGCTTCTGACAAATCTCCAAAAGGAGATTCCCATTAGAAGGAGTAGGAAGAAACCTGCCCACCATAACTGCTCTTGATGCTATGTGTTTTGCTCTTGCATTCTATTAATCTCAGATCATCTCTTTGTTTTAATTATGCTCAGGACTTCTCTACAGACGTGCCAGCTAAAGGTGGGAGGGCCAAGATTGTGAATGTCTGAACTGGTTACAGGGCACTTGAATCTTTCCATGTCTGAGGATATAATTAAAAATAGGACAAACATTTGAGTTAGAAGTTTGCACTAAAATCAAATGTAAAATGATTTGTTCTGTGGCATTTCAAGCAGCTATCGTAAGGGTTCAAAGTCCATTGGAGGTGAAGGTGTCTCTTACTTCCTGGTAGTTTAGTTTTGTCCCAGGCTGCCTGAACATTGTGGAACAGCTCACAGTCAGTTTCTGTTTGCGGTGTTGCAGGGCCCTAATCACGTTCCCAAAGGATTCCTTGTAAATGAAAGCTTGTTCTCCTGGAGCGCGAGCCTGCAGTGAGAGCAGCCTTCCCCACCTGTGTAATTGTGGAGTGTGCAGGGCCCTGCCTAGGAAGGAATGGTGTCAGGAAGCGATTAGTGTGGGGGTGGCACTGGTTTTGGTTGAGAGGGTGCTTTCAGTAAGGTGCTGCCTTGCTCAAGAGCTCCTTCCTTCCACAGGTCTTTCACAAGATCATCACCAGCGGGCACCAGCGGCTGCAGCCCCTCTTTGACTGCCTGCTCACCATAGTTGTGAACGGTGAGTGCTGTGTGGGGTGAAACCACAGCCCACAGTGCTCTCATTCCCCTCTCCCTGTGCCCCTACCTGTGTCCCCTAACACTGGCCAGTGCCTGCTGCTGGAAACTCATCCCTTCCAGCCTGTGCAGATCAGATCTGCCTGCATGGTCAGATGGGGCAGAGTGGGGGACAGCAGAGTCCTCGAGCTCCCCTGCGGTGGCAGCAGGACATTTGCCAGCAGGCCTGGTGAGGGTGGTTAGCAGTGCTGTCCCTTTCCAGCAGGGAGTGCCACCTCCTCACGGTGGCAGTGCTTCCCTTGGGCTTAGTGAGCTCCAGTTGTGAAGCTTTTCAGGAGGCACGTCAGAGGTGCTGTTATTGGTGATTGTGCTTAGTGTTAAGACTAAACAAAACCCTCTAAAAGCAGCAATGCCTCCTTTTACTAGGCAATATCTCTGTTTCATTTCCTTTGTATTTGGAAATGTTTCTGTGGAACCCTGTTTGGCTCAGCTATTCCATGAGGCTTTCTCAGAAGTGCAAGGGTGGGAAGGTCATGAAAGCAACATTTTTAGTGGTGTATTTTTGAGAATAAATACACCTTGGTTCTTTCTCTAGTTTTCATTTGTTTGCCTTCTACAGTGTCTCCATACCTGAAATCTCTCTCCATGGTGGCTGCTAACAAGTTACTGCATCTCTTGGAGGCTTTTTCCACCACCTGGTTCCTATTCTCTGCTGTCCAGAACCACCATCTTGTTTTCTTCTTGCTGGAAGTTTTCAACAACATAATTCAGTACCAGTTTGATGGTAAGAGACTGCTTTATTTAGTGGGTTTGCACTAGTTTAGTCCAAGAGAATGTAAGATGGAAGTTCAGAGAAAGTCTGAGGAGATGAGAAGTGTAGAAGTCAGCTACACAGATCTGAGAAGTTGGGTTAGATAATCAGTATTGGGTACTGGCCCAGGCATATTTGTTTAGAGCAAAATGAGATTGCAGCTAATTATCGGCATAATCTCAGCCCTTCTGCAGAAGGTGAGATGCACACAGGGGAAAAGAGACATAAAGTGAGTGTGTGACACGTAAGTTGTAACTGGCTAAATGTTGCTGTGAAACTGCTCATGTTGCTCAGCAATGTATGTGATGGGACAAAACAACTTCCAAGTGCCTCTCAGTTCTGCTTTGGCAGGTCAGTGGGGGCTGAAGACCAAACTGCCTCATCCAGAGAAAGTTCTGACATGTGCTACTTTCCAGAAAATGCCTTATGCTTTCCCTCTTAATAGCATGGCAGTCTTTTACCTCAAAGAAATAATAAAGTAAGGTCCCTAAACCTGGTCAAAATTCAGTGTTTTGCTTTAAACTTGCAGATCAAGATGGGATTCCCTGATGATCAAGACTTGCATTCCCTGATGGGAGTCTTGAATGTGGCAATTGCCAAATCCAAAACCAGCCTTTGTGGGTGTAATTTGTGTTTTATATTAGAGGATGATTTGATTCTGTGCCGTGCTGTCTTGCAGGCAGTAAAAATTCTGGCCTTTTGGCTTTGCTATTTCAAGCCTGTGTCTCCTCAAATTAAATGCCCTGATTTGTTTTGTGAGTTCTTTTGAAGATGGAAAAATGTTGAACCTTGGCTAGTAACCTTTTCTTCCAAAATAGATGCTAGTATGTGGTTTAAACTGTCCTTTTTCTTCTCAGCTGTTTGAATATCCCTCACCAAGCCATTTCTTGTCAGCTTTCCAGCCTAGGAAGGATTTCACTGAATTTTCTGTACTGCTTAGTAATAGATAAGAGGATATTGAGCTCTGCTCTTTCTTCCCTGTGCCGCTGCCTTTGTGGGTGGGAGCAGTCACGCTTTGTGTACCCAGTGAGCTGTGCTGGGTCGGCAGAGCTCTTTGAGCCTTACTTCTCTGCTCGTTTTGTTGCTGTGATTCCCAGGGAACTCCAATTTGGTCTATGCTGTTATCCGCAAGCGGAATGTCTTTCACCAGCTGGCCAACCTGCCCACGGACTCCCAGTCCATCCAGAAGGGGCTGCAGCGCAAGAAGAAAACCCCCGAACCCATTTCTCGCACCAACTCCCAGGACGGGGTCTCCATGGAAGGGTCACGTCCTGCTGCCCCTGCTGAACCAGGGACGCTGAAGACCAGTCTGGTGGCTACTCCAGGTGAGCTTTAGTTTACCTTTGGGACAGGAGAGAGGTTTGTTTTCTCTGTGAGATACGGTGTGGGCTCACCCTTTCACTGGGTGTGGAGAGATTAAGAGTTTACATTTGTGAATAACTTAACCGCCTTTCAGTCTTGAGTTTCAGATCAGTTGGCCCAAGCTGATGACAAACAAACTGCCTTCAGTTTCTGTCCTCTCAGACTTAATGTCCACATGACCATTTGTCCTAATCTTGACCTATTGCCTCAGGTTAACTCTATCCATGTGAACCTGTGCTCCTCCTCAGGGAGCATTTTTCTAGAGAAAAATTCCTTTGGGATTGTGAAATCAAGGCTAAATCTTGCTTCTCCTATTGAAAGGAGAGCTTTTCCAATATCAGCAGAGACACAGGGTGTCTGTGCATAGTGGGGCAGAGAAGAACCCTCTGCTTTTAAATATAATTAACTTGTGTTTCTGAGCTTTTCCTCTTTTGAACACAGGGATTGACAAGCTCACGGAGAAGTCCCAGGTGTCGGAGGATGGGACCATGCGTTCATTGGAGCCCGAGGCTTCCCAGCTGTCACCAGAGGGAAACCCACCTGCAGCCCTGAGTGATGGGGAGCCCTGGAGTGGGGTAAGGCCAGACACTGGTGTGCAGGGAAGGTCTAGGTGTGAAGTGAATGAAAATGAAGGGTTAGAAGAAGAGGTCTGTTGGCCCATTGAAGAAAGGCATCGCACTAAAGGCAGCGTGCACACGTGCTGGGACACAACGTGGTTTAGAAGGGTTCTTACATCATCTTGGGTGTTTCATGTTTGTGCTGTGACACAAGAGCTGGGGCATTTGAGTGAGCTTTCTCCAACATGAAGACTCTGACAGAGCAGCAAGTGCAGAATTGCAGGGGGAGGCCATGAAACCTCCCGATCCTGAGGTTTTCAACTCAGGTTCCTACTGCTGCTTCTTATTCCTCTCCTTTGGGATGGAGAGCTCTACCAGAATCTTCCAGTTAGCTAGTGCTGTGAACACTGTGTTCCCATGAAGGCTGGGCAGAGGTGCTGCCCCGGGAGTGGCTTTGAATAAATTGGCATGTACAGAATTCCCAAATACCCCAGGACCAATTTTATTTACCCTTCCTGGCCTTGCCTGGTACCAGGTGGTACCGTGGCCAGCGAGACGTCTTAAGCACACAATTAATTATGTTGTCATTAAATGAGATCTTGACTGAGAGCTTGCAGAAGAAGGGTTTTCTTCTTCTAGCAGCCCATGAAACATAATCATAGGTCATTCCATCTGTGTCCAGCAGCTGGCTTGAGCTGTTCCCCAGCCGGAAAAGCACTGGCAGAGCTCTAGCCCAAGCTGGCTGTTTCTGGTTGTGAAGGTGACGAGTGAATGTGTCCGTGCACGTGGAGGTGCAGGATGGCTGTTGGATGAAAGTGCTGTGCCCATTTGTTTTGTGGAAAAGTCAGCTCTAGGCTGTAGCAGTGAATGGTCAGGGTGCATTGCTCAAGGAAAAAGCCTCTCTGTTTTCATCTTGTGCAGAGATCAACAGTGATTTTAGAGGGTTATTCCCTTCCTTTCCACTATGAGTATGGAAAGCCAGGTTGAGTGTGTCATTCCTCAAGAGGCGAGAGTTGTTAGGTAGGAGAGCCTACCCTTGGAAAAATGCTCTTTAAGATATTCCAGGATGGACACCAAAAATCTCAGAGATACTCAGTAGAAAGAGACTGGAAAATCTCTGGCCTTTAGCTATTTAATCTCTGTGCCAAAAGAAAGAAGCATGCCTGAACAGTCTCCCATCAGTCCTGTTTTAACTCTGCCACTGTGGATTGTTCCAGCAGAGTATCAACAGTGGTGACTGGAGCTGTGACCTTTCACAGGGTCCTCCAACTTCATCGAATATTGCCATCACTGGGTCAGAGCACATGGGTTTGGTGAATGAAGGTCTGGTGAGTTTGACAGGTTCTAGGGACAGGCTGAGCTGTCTTTCCCAGTAGTGGTCTAGAAAATCTGGGGAGAATATCAGCAGCAAATTGATTGTATTTCTTACTCTTAAGTGTGATTTGCATTTGTTTGTTTTTATTTGTTAAAAATAATGTTTATTGATAGGAGGCATCACATTCCCGGCGGGATCGAAGGCGTCTCTCTAGTGCATCCTCCAGTGGACAGTGGACTCCAACTCCTGACTGGGTAAGGGCATCTGAACAGAGGAAGTCAATAATGAGGAAGAGTTGTGGCAGAAATACCTCACACCCCCTCCCCTTCCCCTGCCATCAGAGACTCTCCCAGAGCAGCATTTCCTCACAGGCACTTGAGGTCAAAGCTCCAGAAATTTAATTTACTGACATCTGCAAAGAAATATTTTGTTTTACCTGTTTCAAACAAATGCCCCACCGGTCTCATTGGGTGCCTCATAATTCTAGTGCTCCAGGATTTATTGTATTGCCCCTGTGCACTCAGTTCACCCACCAGCTTTGTGATCTTTGTAAACTTCATTTGTGGAGACAGCTGTAAAAACCTGCTAATGCAATGCACTGATGTCCCTGTTGCTTTCCTACCTACAGGTGATGTCTTGGAAGTCAAAGCTTCCCCTGCAGACAATCATGCGGCTCTTACAGGTGCTGGTCCCTCAGGTGGAGAAAATCTGCATTGACAAGTAAGGAGATTTTTGGAGAGGAAGGGCTGTGTAGTGTTTTAAGGAGCAATGTGAGGTTGGCAGAGTTTGAATTTGGAAGGCCCCTGAGGGAAACCTTGTAAAGTTTAATTGAAAGCATCTTGGGCTCAGCAGAGTTGTTACTTTCCTTGCCAAACATCTCATTTGTCTGATCCTTTCTCCACTCTGTTTACAGAGGGGAGGGGATGTGTTCTCCTTGGCCACGGCTCTGTGTCTGCGTTTGCTTAGGCTGATCCTTTGTGCTGCAGCAGTTTTGGAGGTGTCTGTGGGACATGCTGAGGATGTTCCTGGTCTCTGTGTCTTGGCAGGGGTCTCACGGATGAGTCAGAGATCCTCAAGTTCCTGCAGCATGGCACCTTGGTGGGGCTGCTCCCGGTGCCTCACCCCATCCTCATCCGCAAGTACCAGGCAAACTCGGGCACTGCCATGTGGTTCCGCACCTACATGTGGGGAGTTATTTATTTAAGGTGAACCAGCTGGGTGCAGCCTGACTTGGTCTTTTCCAAACTTTAGCGAGGCCTATAGAGAGAATTGCATGTGCTCAGCCAGCCCTGGGTTATCTCATATTTGCAGGGTAGAAAGATGTTGTTCCCTTGGAAGAGACTGGGGTGAATCAGCTGCTCCAAAACTTTGAGTGGGTGACATGAAGGGGGTTGTTCTGGGAGTACTGCTTGTTTGGGAACTGGCCGCAGCAGGGAATAGAAAAGCTGCCCAGAGGATCCGGTGCAGAGATTTCATGCAAAGCTCTGGCTTTCTGAGATGTTGTAGATACTGTCATCCCTGTCAGGTGCATTGCCTCTCAGCCAGTGATTTCCTTTTATGCAAAGCTGAAGGCACACTGTGCAGCCAGCTCCTGTAATCTTGGCTGTGAGGTTGGAATTCCATGTACCTGGCCACAGGAAGTAAAGTGGCTCTTGTCGTTCTCTCTCAGGAATGTGGATCCCCCGATCTGGTATGACACAGATGTGAAGCTGTTTGAAATTCAACGGGTCTAAAGAGAGCACTTACCTCTACTGAGAGGAATACACTGGATCTAAAGACTGCGGTGTGCTGCTTCATCACAGCTATTCCTGCATTTCACGTCCAGCTGAGAGACCAAAAGGACAATCGCTTCATTTACCTCCCTGTCATTTAAAGCTTTAATCGGGACCTGCTTGGACATCCCTCGCCCCAGCTCACGTCTCTTCCCTCACCCTTCGCCATGAACCTTGAGTTAAAGATATCTAAGGGATTGTCCATTGTTGTGGTTGCACTAGAAATCAGACTGTTCTTAGCTCCTCTGTTACTCTTTTGCTTCTGGATGTGGTTTGGAAACCAATCTGACCCTGTCCTTGCCCTGGTCAGAGTCAGCATTTAATTGAAAAAGACTAGCTGTACATCGGGTGCAAGGGAGAAGCTGCTATTCCTGCAGAAGACAGGTTTGGAAACTGCAGTTACTTCCCTGTAGCTCCATAAAGTTTCCAGGGCATCCCTTCTGGCTGCAGGATTCTCCCTGGTGTCTCAGTTGCATATAGAGAAGTCTTTCCCACCTAAATGAAAGGAGAAGATGTTGAAGGAAAACTTTGTCTCAGTTCTGAATCTCTCTAGTCCTTTCCTGGAAAGCTGCTTGAGAAGTTTTGTTGGTGTGGCTCAGAAACTTTTCCTTGGCTTCCAGGCCTAGCAGCCTGTCCTTTCATGGTGGGCTGTTGCAAAGGAGCCTGTCTCACTTTTGAAAGCCCTGTTTAATCTGTGTGAGCACACAAGGAGGAAGGGACTGGCTCAGTGAGAGCAAGGAGAAGAGACCTGACTGTTAAACTCTTTTAAGTCTTCTCCCACTGGCTGAAAGGACACAGTCACCTGGGTTTGAAAGGAACCATATCCTTCCCATCTTTGCCTGGCAGGCTGATGCAATGCAGGGAGCAGAAGGGTCTTTTGCACACTACTGTTAAGGCAAGGGTTTGAGGGAGGCACTCAGGGAAGTTGTAGGAGGAATTTGGAAGTTGTAGGAGGAAAAGCATCTCCATGTCAGTAGGGAGTGGAGAGTGCTGAGGCAAAGTTTAATTCTTCAGGGCATTTTGCTATTGACCAAGTTATTGGATCTTGAATGTATTGGGTCCCAAGCACATGTAAAATCTGGGAAGCCAGGATGGGAATTGGTGGGAGATCCGCTGTTGCTGGCTTGGTTCAGCATCGTGGGGTTGCACATTGGTGAGTGGAGACGCCCTGGAGTGTGAGTCAAATTTTATGTTGTGCTGGGAGGGGCCATTGTCTTAGACCCACGTGCTCTTTAGACAATGAAATGTGAGGGGTCCTGTCATAAACTGAGACCTTTCCCTCTCCAGCAAAGCATAGTCCTTGGTGCTCTTTTGTTCAGGCTCTTGGGAGGATTGCTGGCCGTGAGCTGTTTGTCACAGGTTAGACCCAGTGGCATCACTGCATGGAAACAGGTCTGTCACATTAAAGTACAGGGACAGTGTGACACAAGTCTGTGACTTGTAACCCTGGCCTAAGCTTTGCAGCTGCAGTGATAACAGCATGACCATCCTCTCCCAGAGAGCTGCTCCAGTGTGCTGCTGGCTCCCACTGGTCTGTAGTCAAGTGGTTTCCTCCTGTGGGCAATGGAAGAGGATGGAGTCCCAGGCCAGTAGAAAGTGAAATAAAACCAGATTGGTTTTCTGAAGGATAAGAAATATATGAAATAGAGAGAGGTTATTCCCCCACCTGCCTCCCATCTCTAACCCACTTTGCCACCCAGCACTACTCCCATCTTGACCCCACCTCTGTTCAGGTGTAAACAGGGTGAGGGCTCTGTTTCACTTGGAGAATCTCTCATGTATAAGAATGTGATTTGGTGGGGCCAGACTGATTGTATGGCACTTGCACATCACAGCTGGAACGGGGCCTCCCGTGTCCCACGTGCTTTGCCTCTTCCCTCACATGGATCTGCTGGTTCTCACGATCTCTTCCGTCCTCTCTTTTCTGCTTTGTTTCTTTGTGAGTTCCTCTGGAAGCCTTTTTGTTTGTTTCTTGGTGTTTGGAGTCTGATCCTTGTTCTGTGGAAATCAACTTGCACTGTAAACTCTTTGCTTACTTACGGAGAGAAAGATAAAGATTAACTGAAACATGCACTTGGGTTTGGTGTTTTTTTTCCTTCCCCAGACAGAGGTTTATAATCTTGTTTGTCTTGTGTTGAGGTGATTTGTGCCACCAGGGGACCACGGGCTGGCTTCCTCTGCAGTGGTTGTGGGAAAGATAAGATAGAATTGG
>VZTH01007972.1:73080-167388 GCA_013397815.1 Aleadryas rufinucha | reverse complement strand
GAACTAAACCACTACATTAATTGAAATATGTCATGGGACACCTACCAAAAGATTGCTTGACAATGACTAAGCAAAAAGAAAGACAATTAAACTTACATGCTCATTCAAAAGGTTATAAAATTAGGTCTTCAGGATGTTCAACTGTGAAAACATATTTTATTATTATATTTCTCTATAAGAATATGAAATTAGTTTTGAGAAACACAAAAGCTATATGGACGCTTGTGATCTGTCTGAACAAAATCATGGCTTGAAAGTGAAGATTATGTGCATATGTTACGTTCCCGATTCTGGAATATGCATGCATGTTATCCTACCACTTGTTTTCCCATTGAATGGGTTTCAATGCAATGACTTGCAGAAAAAAAGAGTATCCATCAAATCAGATTTTGGGTCTTAGCCTCAATCTGTAAAATAGGAATGACTTTCTTCCTTATTTTTGTCAAGAGAGAATACAATTTGTTCTAGTGATAAATTCTTGCAGATATATTGGGAATACACTACATTATGTAAGGTTTCCTATCTGGCTTTTAAGTGCAGTTTGGGCTGTTATTTTATAGTTTGTTTGTTGTTTGTTTTTGTTCTTCCCTTGACAGATTATCCTGTCTCTGAAGAATATCTGGACCCTCTGGTATTGTCATATGCAGAGTGTCAGTGAACCAAACTTCTTTGTCTTACTTTACCAAAAGAAATTTTAATCAATTTATGTATGAACATTGTTTTCATATACCTTGAGGATGGCATGAAAAACAACACGACTGAAACAAAACCAGGACTTAAGAACTACATGAAATGAATTATATATAGTAAAAAAAGTAAAGAGATTGTGAGAAAGAGAGGAGGTGGAGGATGATCCTGGAAGTCTTTGCACAAAAAGAGGCCCCTGTATCCAACCTAGCTGACAAAAAAAAAAAAAAAGAGAAGCATTGGAGGTGAGTCATCCAGCCTTCTCTACAATCTTGGATTCTGCACATATGTAGGCATGAGTGCGCGTTTGTGACACATGCAAAATGATCTACCTCACACCACGGGTCCAGCTATGACAGCAGTCACTGAATATGCTCCAAGACTGAACATCAGGGAAGAAATGTTATTATATCTGTTCTGTATGTCAGGCTCATAGTGACATGCTGAAATGTGTTAAACTTAATGTGAAAGCCATAAATGGCAAGTCCATCAAAACCAAAATGAGTTATAAATCTTTCAGTCAAATAGAAGTGTTTTATTTTTTATTTCTTGTGAAGTCTGTGAAAAGAGTCTGCTGGTTTGAGGGAGGGATTCAATGAGACAAATGTAGTTCTCAAAAATAGTATGCTTTTCTTTTGAATCACACTTCACAAACAGATGTACTTTATTAGTAATCTTGTATTAGAAAAATAGATCGAGCTCTTAATTATGGTCTTAAGACATTATTTTTTTCACTACATTTCAGCTAAAACATTAAGATCTGTATCTTTTTATGTTTTATAGCTCCTAGTTAAAAATACATATGCCACTCTCTCTAACCATAAGTGAGAAAAAGCAACAGTCTAAAAAGCACATTATGACTACAAATCCTCAAATAACTGACATTTAACACTACCAAAGGAAAATGGAGGGCCAGTTTCAGCTCATAGGACCACAAACCAAGTTGAGAAATTCTGTCAGAGTCTCCTGTGCACAGGAGAGCCAAGGGAGGAGGTACAGAGACAATGCTCACCTGGTGCACTTCAATCACCTTGCAGGCAAGATCAAATACAGTCTGAGCTGAGTCCCTGGTACAGCCTACCCCCCAGGGAGAGAGATCTAGCACTTTCAGGTGAATGAAACTGAAGAATTAATACGTTGTTACAGTCTTTAGGTAGTGGGAGTCTAGCACGAGTGGAAGGATTGTACTTGGTTTGTCAGGCTTGTGTGCTGAGTGATCATGAGTGAAGAGCCAGTCTGCAACTTTTAGGATGTGGTTCAGACCTTTCAGGGGGGGTTTTCCTTAAAGGCATGAAAGCTTTATTTTTATTCCATGCTGGTCTTAAATCCCCATCCATCTCCCTGGAAAAGTACATATAAACTTTGTTTACATATATTGCATAAACTCAAATATACCTGACTGAAAACAATTATTCACAACAAATTGATGGCCATTAGAGTAATTTGGTCCAAGAAGCAATTTTAAGGTTTAATAACTTTATATCTGCCATGCTTACTCTCCTGAAATATGAAAGAACTAATCTTCATTAAAATGCTACCTGTAAAATGAAACCTTAACTTTTGGGTTGTTCAGGGAAATTATTAAACAGTGATAAAATGATAGCTATGCTAATGCTGGCCTTTTATTCCTGAGGCTTGATGCTGTGTACAGATAATTTCATCTTCATCTTTTTCTTCTTCTTGATTAAAAGAAGTGGTCTATTACTGCACTAATGGACATCATTTATTTCACCTGTTGGAAGATAAAAGATACTAAAATTTTGTTTTCTGAAAAAAGTCCTGGTTTCATTGCTACAATCCCATAATTACATGATGTTAGAAATAGAAAAGATAGAATAGCCACCACCACCAATTCCACCCTAAAAAAAAAAAAAAAAAGAAAAACAAAGGATAATTTGGTAGGCAATGAGGACTTTAGTCTTAAAACATTCACTGGGTTTTTTCTACCTTTTCCCTGGGAATTTTTTTATGTAAAGAAAGTGTATGGCCACCCCTGGAAACAGTTTCCATTTTTGGTTTCCATTTTTATTCTACATATTCCTACAGTAAATAATTAAAGTCTTGAAAAGATGTTATCCTCCTTTACAGGTGAAAAATTAGGGTGCAGGGAAAGCAAGTAATCACCTCAAGTAAAAGAATCTGTTTCAAAACAGGCTTAAACTGTACTCCACCAGGTCTAAAGTCTACATACTGAATTAACCATAAAATAATTCATTTGTCTATGCTAACTAAACTCATTTGTTAGGATAAATAATTTATCATACTCTTGATAAATGGTGCCACTACCTAAAAAAATAAACCAACAAACTAACAGTTCTGGGATAAGATGCACTGCTGAATGATTATGATTAATTTTATATTTGTACTGCTTTATCGCTCGCATTTAGGAATTTATTATGTAGCATTTTTTAACACATCACAGAATCTTTGGTCTGAATGGATTTTAGAAGGTTACACAGTCTATTTCCCAGATCCAAAGCACTGTTAACTGCACTTGTTTTATCTCTGGATAAACACTCACACCAGACTTCCAGTGGTGAAAATTTCACAGCATTTCCAGTATCCTATCCTGTTGCTTTTCTACCTTTATATTGCAAAGGTTTTCCTGGCATCTAAACTCAACTTCCGTCACTGTCTTTTAAGATTCTTCTATTTACTGTGGACATGAAGAATATTTAATTCTGTCTCTTGCTGCAAATATTTTTAGTGATTTGTATACCAATAACTGCCATGCTCTACCTCCAGATTCCTTTTCTTTAGGCTGGACAACTCAAATTCTTTCAAGCCTTGACACCTGAACGCTTAACCATTCCTGTTGATCTGCCTTGGACTTCCTGCTTTTGTCCCACATCCTTCTTGAATATAGTCCAGGGGAGATCTCAGTGGAGATAGGTAAAGAGGAAGGACTTCACACACTGACCAAAATTAAGTGTTCACCACGGGAAGCTATCTCTGTGTTGAATAGCTTTATAAGTTAGCCATCCAAGTCAGCTATCCTTTTCCCTGTCCAATAGTTTTGTCACTGTGAAATCTGTCCTGTAAATGCTACTGCATGACAGAAAAATCGGGGGGAGATGGGGTTTTGTGATGAGAAAAACTGTCTTGTGTATAATTCACTTACAAGGCTGGGTGGGTCCTGCTCACATATTTTATTGGCATTTAAGGCAGTGTTTGCACAAATACATCTTTGTTTCCAAGGCCTCAAGCAATTTGAAATTAGCCTCTGTGACTGCTAGCTCTGGAAACTAACCAAGAAAATGGTTCTTTTTAAAAATCTAATAATGAAATGGAACCTAGAGTGCTGGGAATATTTTATAAATGATACTATGCCCTGCAGCGTTATTTATCTTCATGTCTGCTATACATTGCTCCCAAGTTACCCCTCTCAGTGTTGCAAAGATAAATGCCTCAGCACAATAGTTTATTATATATTCTCTCTCTAGGTATACCTTATATAAAATAGAAATACATTACCCAAACATTGCTGATGGAAGACAATTTGTGAGCAGTTGCCTATTTTTTAAGAAAACAGCAATTAGAAATGGCAGAAGATGTTTGGTACCAAATCAACAGGCCAGGGCTGAAGGCCAGAAACATCTCTAAGCTAGAGGAGCTCAAACACTTGGCTCCTGTAACTTGACAATGGCCAAATGACCCACGGTGGGACCCTGAGCTTCACTGGTTCCTTGAGATTTTCTATGTTTCTGGTGTAGTGTCTTACTCTTAGGAAGGGATGTTTTCCATAGTCTGACTAGAATTCTTTCCTTTTTAATAGAGAGCAATGTTAAAGAAAACGCCATGTGTGTAGCAAGAGCTCTTTGATTCCCTATCACAAGCCTAAAGTGTTGGGAATGGAGATAAGGAATGATAAGTCAGATATCTGCAGAGACGGTCTGTCCCCTAGAAGTCAGTGTAGCTAAGTCCTTCAGGGATCTGTGGACCACATCAAGATGAAAGGTGGACCCAAGATTTGGAGAATGATGAGCAGAAAGCACAGCAATCAACCATCTTTGGGACAGGAGAGCTAAAATTTTGTCAAGGTATAACTGTATACATGCACATCAAATGTTACTAACAAAGGTTAACAATGCTTTTAAATTCACATAAGCATCTCCACAGATCTCCATTCTTGGTTTAGAAAGTGGGTATTGTCACGATGGACCAGTAGCTGTTCCAGGATTTCCTTTATTTTGTAAAATCTCTGATGAACCTATATGCACATGGGACCTTAAGTGCTTGAAATAAAGACATTGCTACTTAATGGGTTCATTTTCAGGCAGCTGATCCTACAGTTTCTAAATTAAGAAAAAAAGCAATTGCTTCAGCTTCAAGAATTTCAGCATATTCTAATGATTTGAGAAAAAAAAAAGCTTAGGTAGAAAACAGATTTTAGTGTGGAGAGTGAAACAATGTGAACTTAGACAAGCTTTATAATTATGTAGAATTCCTGTTAATGATATTTTTACAGGAAAAGGCACCTCAGTACTTCCATGGTAAACTCAATATAGCTCTAAGGACTTTATTTTCTATTAGCTAAAATAGTAAGTTAGAATGTCTATTCTTAGGTTATGTGTCTATTAACACACATCTGATAAAAGAAAATTTATTTAGGAAAAAAAAGTGGTTTGGATCTAATATTCTTAGTCATGTTCAGATGCCACTGGTTTGTGTAGTCAGGATGCTGCTTTTATATTGCCAAGAGATATTTGCATTCAAGATTACTACAACCAAAAGTGATGCATCATGCAAAGCATCTTACCACCAGTACTTCTTTTAGCACTGACAGTTGCCTATTCTTGTCTGCATTCGGAATCTGCATGAAGTTTGCCTTCTGGGTTAGTACATTCAGTTCAAGATAACTTTCCACAAATAAGGAATACACCCATATTTAACATGATACTTAGCCATCCAGCAAAATTTTATTTATTTTTTTTAATTACAGCACTCTAACATCTGTTAATCACCAAGCAGAAAAAAAAAGCTCATATCAACTGTAATCAGCAAAATGCTTAAAATCAAGAAGACTATTTAAAAATTGAAAAGTTTTGTGGTAAAAATCTGCGTATTTTATTTGAATACTATGTATGGGAGCACAAAGGAGTTAGCATTTCTGTGAAAAAATGTTTTCCCTAAAAGAGATTATTAATATTTTTTTTGAACATATTGTTGTTGTTGTTGTTTGTGATACTATTTGGGTTTTTTTCTAGGGATCTCACAATACCTCATAAACTAGCTGAGTGTTTTCACAGCTGAGTGCTTATATAGTACAACATTCTTTTTTTTCTACATATGATTAAATGCATTTACTTGCATCCAAGATGATTAATAGGTGAATCTTACACCAAAGGAAAATGGAAGTAGAATCCTGAACCATGTCATATCTGTCAGATGAAAATGTTGCCAAGATATTAATATTTGATCTTCTGCCTCCCTCTGTAGTTAGTACACAAAACCACTATGGCTTTTAAGGAAGAATCATTCCAAATAAAGTAATCACTTCAGTAAAGGTGATAGGTTAATACAATCCCCTCCACCACAGAAATCTATTTGCCTTTCCTGATATCTTATTTGGAACTTTTGCCAGCACATTCCAGATTAAGCAAAGAGGATTTTTTGCTGGGTCAAAGCCCCAGAGATTTTTGTGCCAGGAAAGGTATCACTATTTTGCTCTCTTTCATTTCCGATTTCTCGCTATTTTTGATAGCACCTTCTAAATTAGTAAATATCTCACTTTAGGGAGCAAGCTATATGACCTGAAATATATTAGTGTTTTCCAAACTGAAAATGCTGTGGTGTAGAAGGAGACATTTTATTTCAGTGCGCCATCTCAGCTCTTATCAAAGTGCAAAACCTGCATGAAAGGTTGATATTTACAATTTATTGCCCATTTTACCAGTGATCACTTTGATGTCATACTATAGGTCTCCAGCAGTAGGACTGGGCTGCCTGAAGAGTCAAACAGCTCCAATGGAGTGATTGCAGAACACATCAGGATCAAAACATTAGTTCATATGAAGTGAGAGAGAAAAAGCAATTTATTTTCATTCTGTTCAACTTCTTTGCAGTACTTGAAACACTTTCTGTTTCGAGCATCTTACTGAGCTCTTGAGCTTAGTAGCTACTATGGGTCCAAGTAAAATAGCTAGACATCCTGCAGACACATATGTCCATAGCAGGCAATGCTTGATTAAATCTTGTATAATTGCAATTTTTCTGGGGGGATCTGTACAATGTATGTCTTTCCTGAGGATGCAGAAGATTTTTTTCCATTTGCAGATTTTTTTCCATTTCTTTCCTCTGCACGAAGCCAACAGGTACACAGTCCCCTTTCAAAGCACAGAAAAGCTTTGTAATGGGAACAAAGTTAATAATGATGTTACAGCCTTTTTAAAGTACAGTTCCTGGCATTTCTGAATTTACTTAATGAATTCTACCACAAGAAACAGTTAAAAGAATTGAGTAGCAAAGAGAAGGGAAGAAATCTTCCTGATCACAGATCCTTAGCAAGGAATGACTCCTAGAAAGGATTTTATACTTTCTGGCACATTTTAAATACTGTGGATCTGATGTTCCTTATCCTAAAGTGATGGTGATTTCCTCCTTAAAAAATGGGGAAGATGTATTGATTTTGTCCAAATTAGATCTGCTTAATAATCTCTACTGTTTTACTGCCATGTATACCCCGATTATCCAACTTGTGAGCAGCTGCAATGAACTGTTATAAAATCAACTCAATGTTTTCCTTCAGCACCAATTAAAAACACATAATAATAGCAACCAAAATAAAAAATATTCTTCAAGTGTAGGGCATCTTTAATTTCACTAGATGTTTTTCTTGCTTTCCTTGCTTTCAGATTTTTTTATTACAACCTTACTGACCTGAAGATCAGTACAGGTCTCAGAAGAGCAAATATTTTAAGGTTCTGCATCTCGCTAACAACTGGGTTTTAAAGTATCTTATTCCAATAAAGCAGGTTCATAACTGGGTTATGTAAAGAAAATCTGTTTCTGGTCTTTTCCTGACAATATGACTATATTAACACCTCTTGCATTAGCAGAGGTGTTAATATAGTCATATTGTCAGGATAATGACTTTCCATGATGTTCAGGGCAATGACTAGATCTGCATATATCAAAATGTATCACCTTAGATAATGGTCTTTTTTTTTTTTACTTAAGTTATGTTTCCGGACAACAGTGACTAGGATCGGTAAAACTGAAAAAAGTGTAAAAATTAAATTTGTTTTAAACTCTTTTCTATTATTTCCCTTTAAACTATTTTATATTTTGTCTATTGTTTTATATCTTGTCTGTTATTTTCCTGTTTTCTTTTCTATTTTTTTAGCTTGGCCACTGAAAATGGGTCAGATTTTTTTTTTCTTTTTTTTTTATAATAAGCATAGTAGAATACACAACATTTATTGAAAATCCTGTAACATCACCTAAAACTTGTACAGTCACCACTTGTAGGTATGATTAAATACTAGAATCAAAAGTGTAAAATATTCAATAGTACATTAGCATGTTCTCTGTTTCCTACACATGTATCTTGTATATGATAAACAAGCATTAGCATTTTGTGCAGAGAGGAGGCTCCACAGAGGCTGGGAGCACTGGGTGCTGAAGCAGTCCCTTTTGTGCTTACCTATGTCATGTGGGTAGAAACATAAATACTGGAAAAAGGCAGGCCAAGGAGTGACAAGGTAATGAGCAGAGGAGTGAACATTATGAATTGTTCTGCTGTATACAATTCTTTACTAAAAAAGCCCCCAAAACAAAGTAGATATCCAGAATTCACATGGCTCATGAATCTTTGTAGTTTTCATCTGTTCAAAACCAACAAAACAAACAAAAAAATAACACTATGCCTTTTAAAAAATGGGATTTACTTGGCAAGGAAAAGATGGAAAGAATAGAAAGGAGAATAGAGATTGTTTACTGGTTACTTGAAGCAATCAAGTGTTAGAGTAAATCGACTGTTTTGTGTAATCTGGAAATGACCCAGAAATATTTTATTCTGGAAGGACAAGAATTAATTGAATCATTACATCAAAATCAAGAGCATTTATCTGAGATTATCAGTGTTTTGAAGAATTGTCACATAGCAATGCAATTTTATCATGGCAGCCTGTGCCTGAGGTTAGGGGTTATAAATGAACAATTTGTTTAAGCCAACATACTGTTATACTAATGCCTTCATTTAAATATAATTATGGACAGTTGGAAAACCAGTTTTTATTGATGCAATATGGCAAAAGAATAAAATATTTGCAAAAATCTAAACTTTATTCAAACTTTGTATCTGAGATTTTGAAAGGTCATTAAAATTTTTGTCCTTTTGTCTCCTTGTCCTGGATGGATTAGAATGTCCATTCATCCTGTAGATCAAACTGGTTTATGGAACAGTTTAATAACAGCAATGGGGTACAATATACCTCCTAACCAGCGGAAATATAACCTTAGTTTAGTATTTGGTGTTGAGTACCCTAAGGTACCCTAAGTTGTGGGAACACAAAAATGGCAAAAGCTGCGTGAAATATAATGATACAGAGTTATAACTGACATTTAAAAGGACTAGTGTTTGGCAGATTGGTGCCACACTTGTTTTCTGGGATCAGAGCATAACCTGTATTCCTGCAATTTGCAGAGTCTTGGAGGCCAGGAGAAAATACAATGCAGGTTAAGTAATAGGGGTGCAGATAAGAAAATGCATACAATGCATTGTTCCAAGGTCCCATTGTTCCAGGGACCAGCTGTGCCTGGTCTTATTTACTCGAGCCTCTCAAGGCACTACAAGTTTGCAGACAGCAATTTCCACAACTTCCATGTACGAGTATGGGCATCTTAGAGGCATCCATACCCAAGGAACTGGTGATGGAAAATGCCAACCAGCCTCTGAAGCTGACCTTGCCTTCTCTTGCCTGCTTGTTGCCCCACACTGGTGGAAAGGGCATGCTTTCCTTAGCCAGGGAAATTGCCTTCTCGGCCTGGAGAGGAGAAGGCTCTAAGGAGACTGTGTAGCAGCCTTCCAGTACCTAAAGGGGCCTGCGACAAAATCAGGGGGATTTTTTACTAGGATATGTAGTAACAGGACAAGGGGGAATGCCTTCTAACTGAAAGACAGTAGGCTTCACTTAAATGTTAGGAAGAAATTCCTTACTGTGAGCATGGTAAGGCACTTTTTGCCCACAGAAGTTGTAGATGCCCCACCCCTGGAAGAGTTTAAGGCCAAGTTGGTAGGGTCTTTGAGCAACCTGTTCTAGTGGAAGGTATCTGGGGATTGGAACTAGCTGGTTTTTAGGGTTGTTTTAATCTCAAATGTTCCATGATTGTATGATTATATTTGATAAGTAAGCACTGGTAAATGAGTATCTGGGCAAGTTCAAACCTTTGCATCTCAAAAAAAAACCCTATATCAACAGGTATTCTGCTAGGGATCATGTGTTCTAAATTTTTGTTTAGGGATTTTCTTCTCACCTTGCAACCCTCCCTCCAAGAGCTGTATCTCCTCTCTCCCCACAGCTAGAAGTTGAAGTCCTACCCCAGCTTTCCCTGCCTGAGGCTATACTTCAGGAAAAAATAAAGCATTTATCACATGCAATGAAAAACACTTTCCATGAGTAAGTACAATCCTGCCACTTAAGGCTGCTTTGTGGCACTTATCTCCAGGAGTTTGCAAAGAGTCGTTCTGAGTGGAGCAGAAGAGGCTGTTCCTTCCTTCCTGCCTGCCCAAAGGAGAACATGTTTTTGCTTTCTATTACCACCTTCCACACAACTGCAGAAAGAAAACTGTATTTTCTTTTTTCCTTTTTTAAACATAGTAACCAAAGATGGTACATCTGTGATAATACTTTTCCTGTCATCTTTCACCTCCATTTTCCCCTCAGCTTTCTTGTTCCTGTGATTTTATATATTGGGACCCACTGAGTATCTGGCACATCTACCTTGTATGTTTGTTTTACTTTCTGATGGCGGCACTGAAAAGGCAGAGAGCAGAAATCACTTCTACTTACAAACCAAGGACGGAAGCAACCTACCCTTGTGATTTTCCTGCTGAATGGGATTCAGAAGGTTGAAATACTACCTACTAAGCACAGGAATTATTATTTGCCAACAAGCTTGTCTAAATTAACTGCAGAAAAAAGGTATAAAATAAAGCTTAAAATGTTTGGTTTGCCTTTAGAGAGGAGGTGAAAGCTGCATAATTTTTCATTATTACCATTTGCTCCCCCAGAGGTAAAGTTAGCTCAGCATTTGCAGTTTAAACTCCTGTTTCCAGAGGTTAACAAGTCAGCTGTAAGGCTTCAGTCTCAGTTTAATATTTGGCAGAGTTTCTGCCTTGAAATAGTACCTCTGGAACATATATATAATACCTTCTCCCAAAGGGTGTCATAGCACTTTAACACACTGAACTTGAATAGCTTGTTTCATCCATCATCAAAATGCAACTGCTTTTGAGGTGGAATACAGCTTCAGGATGCAGAGTTTTATACAGCAGTTTAGGTAACGGAGCAATGATAATACCTGCAAAATTGAGAACATTTTGGTTTTGCTGGTATTTTAAATGAGTATACTCCTTTCTCTAGACATGCTTTTGTAGTCATAGATATAGTACAGTAATGACAAGATTTGAGATCACATTAAAAGGACAAAGACATTTTTATACACTTTGAAATCTTCCAAATCCTTCATGCTTGCAAAACATTTTCTAGTACCTTTCTGTTCAATTAGATTATGCTCTTAGTTATCTGATGTTGCTAAAGCACAATGGAACATCCTTTAAAGTACAATAAAATTTAAGTCTCAGATTAAGTTAATACAAGTTAAACATAGCTATAATTAGCTCAGTACTTCCTACTAAAGAATCAATATTTTGGCACTGATGTGAAAAAACCAGCTTATTTGTCACTTTCCTACTTCTGCAGGATGAAGTAATAGCATTATTGTCAAGAACTCTTCAAGACAGCAGTGATCAAAATATTCAAATCCAGATCAAAATATTCAAATCCATGTGGCTGAAGTTGAGGGTTTCTTCACCATGTGATGGTTTTGGCTGAGGTAATTTTCTTCACAGTGGTTGGTCTGTGGCTATGTTACAGATTTGTGCTGAACACAGTGATGATAATAGAGATTTTGTTATTACTGAGCAGGACTTACACGGAGCCAAGGCCTTTTCTGCTTTTCGTACTGCCACTCTGGTGAGGAGGCTGGAGTGCATGGTGGGAGGGGACACAGCTGGGCCAGGTGACTCCAACTGACCAAAGGGATATTCCGGACCCGTGCTCAGTATATAAGCAGAAGGAAGAAGGAGGAAGGGGGGATGTTTAGAGTGATGGTGTTTGTCTTCCCAAGTAATGCATGATGGGGCCCTGCTCTCTTGGAGGTGGGTGAACACCTGTCATCCCATGGGAAACAGTGAATTAATTCCTTGGTTTGCTTTACCTGTGTGCATGGCTTTTCTTNTCTAAGGAGACTGTGTAGCAGCCTTCCAGTACCTAAAGGGGCCTGCGACAAAATCAGGGGGATTTTTTACTAGGATATGTAGTAACAGGACAAGGGGGAATGCCTTCTAACTGAAAGACAGTAGGCTTCACTTAAATGTTAGGAAGAAATTCCTTACTGTGAGCATGGTAAGGCACTTTTTGCCCACAGAAGTTGTAGATGCCCCACCCCTGGAAGAGTTTAAGGCCAAGTTGGTAGGGTCTTTGAGCAACCTGTTCTAGTGGAAGGTATCTGGGGATTGGAACTAGCTGGTTTTTAGGGTTGTTTTAATCTCAAATGTTCCATGATTGTATGATTATATTTGATAAGTAAGCACTGGTAAATGAGTATCTGGGCAAGTTCAAACCTTTGCATCTCAAAAAAAAACCCTATATCAACAGGTATTCTGCTAGGGATCATGTGTTCTAAATTTTTGTTTAGGGATTTTCTTCTCACCTTGCAACCCTCCCTCCAAGAGCTGTATCTCCTCTCTCCCCACAGCTAGAAGTTGAAGTCCTACCCCAGCTTTCCCTGCCTGAGGCTATACTTCAGGAAAAAATAAAGCATTTATCACATGCAATGAAAAACACTTTCCATGAGTAAGTACAATCCTGCCACTTAAGGCTGCTTTGTGGCACTTATCTCCAGGAGTTTGCAAAGAGTCGTTCTGAGTGGAGCAGAAGAGGCTGTTCCTTCCTTCCTGCCTGCCCAAAGGAGAACATGTTTTTGCTTTCTATTACCACCTTCCACACAACTGCAGAAAGAAAACTGTATTTTCTTTTTTCCTTTTTTAAACATAGTAACCAAAGATGGTACATCTGTGATAATACTTTTCCTGTCATCTTTCACCTCCATTTTCCCCTCAGCTTTCTTGTTCCTGTGATTTTATATATTGGGACCCACTGAGTATCTGGCACATCTACCTTGTATGTTTGTTTTACTTTCTGATGGCGGCACTGAAAAGGCAGAGAGCAGAAATCACTTCTACTTACAAACCAAGGACGGAAGCAACCTACCCTTGTGATTTTCCTGCTGAATGGGATTCAGAAGGTTGAAATACTACCTACTAAGCACAGGAATTATTATTTGCCAACAAGCTTGTCTAAATTAACTGCAGAAAAAAGGTATAAAATAAAGCTTAAAATGTTTGGTTTGCCTTTAGAGAGGAGGTGAAAGCTGCATAATTTTTCATTATTACCATTTGCTCCCCCAGAGGTAAAGTTAGCTCAGCATTTGCAGTTTAAACTCCTGTTTCCAGAGGTTAACAAGTCAGCTGTAAGGCTTCAGTCTCAGTTTAATATTTGGCAGAGTTTCTGCCTTGAAATAGTACCTCTGGAACATATATATAATACCTTCTCCCAAAGGGTGTCATAGCACTTTAACACACTGAACTTGAATAGCTTGTTTCATCCATCATCAAAATGCAACTGCTTTTGAGGTGGAATACAGCTTCAGGATGCAGAGTTTTATACAGCAGTTTAGGTAACGGAGCAATGATAATACCTGCAAAATTGAGAACATTTTGGTTTTGCTGGTATTTTAAATGAGTATACTCCTTTCTCTAGACATGCTTTTGTAGTCATAGATATAGTACAGTAATGACAAGATTTGAGATCACATTAAAAGGACAAAGACATTTTTATACACTTTGAAATCTTCCAAATCCTTCATGCTTGCAAAACATTTTCTAGTACCTTTCTGTTCAATTAGATTATGCTCTTAGTTATCTGATGTTGCTAAAGCACAATGGAACATCCTTTAAAGTACAATAAAATTTAAGTCTCAGATTAAGTTAATACAAGTTAAACATAGCTATAATTAGCTCAGTACTTCCTACTAAAGAATCAATATTTTGGCACTGATGTGAAAAAACCAGCTTATTTGTCACTTTCCTACTTCTGCAGGATGAAGTAATAGCATTATTGTCAAGAACTCTTCAAGACAGCAGTGATCAAAATATTCAAATCCAGATCAAAATATTCAAATCCATGTGGCTGAAGTTGAGGGTTTCTTCACCATGTGATGGTTTTGGCTGAGGTAATTTTCTTCACAGTGGTTGGTCTGTGGCTATGTTACAGATTTGTGCTGAACACAGTGATGATAATAGAGATTTTGTTATTACTGAGCAGGACTTACACGGAGCCAAGGCCTTTTCTGCTTTTCGTACTGCCACTCTGGTGAGGAGGCTGGAGTGCATGGTGGGAGGGGACACAGCTGGGCCAGGTGACTCCAACTGACCAAAGGGATATTCCGGACCCGTGCTCAGTATATAAGCAGAAGGAAGAAGGAGGAAGGGGGGATGTTTAGAGTGATGGTGTTTGTCTTCCCAAGTAATGCATGATGGGGCCCTGCTCTCTTGGAGGTGGGTGAACACCTGTCATCCCATGGGAAACAGTGAATTAATTCCTTGGTTTGCTTTACCTGTGTGCATGGCTTTTCTTTCCCTATTAAACTGTTTTCAACTCAATCCATGAATTTTCTACCTTTGGCCTTCCTGATTCTCTCCCCGATCCTGCTGGTGGGGGAATTGAGTGAGCAGCTGGCTGGAGCTTGGCTGCTGGCTGGGGTTAAACCACAACAACTCTTTAGTCTCTGGAATAAAAACTAGATTATTTCCAAATATGCTGACCATAATAGGAATGAGTAAAGGAGCTTGAGCTATCCAATAACAGAATGGGATGAACACATAGGCCTATATGAAAAAATTCTTCAGAGAGAGCTGTGGAGTTAGCACACCAGAAAATCATGACACTGGATGCTTACAAGTGAATTTAAGTGATTTATATAGTCCATAAGGTTTGAAAGTAGATTCTTTGCTTTATTCTTCAGAAACAAAGTGTTATATGGTTTCCTTGAATAAAAAAGTGTTCATTGACAACCTAAGCACCTAAACACCTATCTGCCCTCTCGCAGTCGTGTCTAAGGCTGCATCTATACCACTTAATAACAAACAGAGGCACTTGCTTGCAGTCAGGTGAGCTGTTTAATTATTAACATGTTCCTTGGCACAGTTTTTGCTTTTTCCAGAGGAATGGCATTCATCAGAAATGGTGCCCAAGAGGCAGTTTAGACACTGACATCCTGCTGTTTGGAGGAAAGGGGAGAACATAGGTTTGTGGATGTACCTTGTCCAAAGACTGGAGTTTGGTCCCAGTTTGCTCTGCAGCCATGCTATGGATGTAGCCCTGGGGATCTTGTGTGCTGAGCTTCCAGATCTCAGTGAAGACTTAGCAAGACCAAAGTACCAAATAATCGCATCTAAGGCAGTTCTGAGGGAAAAGAAGGAAATATTTAATCTAAGGAGGAAAGCCCTAGTAACTCTCACAGCTCTGCAGTGCCCTAATAGGTAAAAAAATTTGCTTTACGAGGTGCCTAAACTCAGCTTAAATCTTGCTTTATGCCTCTAAGTCAAAAGAGATTTAATCTGGGATCATAGCATGTCTAAACAAATGTTAAAAGTGGTGGCAAATGAGCTTTGAATTGAAGCAAAATCTCAGCACCAAACATGTTAATTTGCCTGCTACTACTAATCAGTTTATAAGGTGGTGTCAGCAGGCTCCAAGTGTAAGCAGAACGATTTTGATTCTGGCCAAGGCATACTATTTACAGGTACCCAGAGACTGTGTTTTTGACCTTGTTTTTAGGGGAGTAAATTCAAAAAAATGTAAAACTATTTTCTTGAAATGAAAATTAAGCCGATAACAGGATTAAAATACCTGGAGATCTGCTGGTTAGACTAGTTTATAGATAGCCTAGATCCAAAATAAAGCTTGTGCCTTGATGGTATTCTTTGAGAACATTGAGGTAACAAACACAGGTCTATCCACCTAAAAACGCCTTTGGGACAGTCAATTCAAAGGAGATTTGCACACTTTGTAGCCCTGAAGGTGATGATTCTGAGTGACAGGTAAATCAGATTTGATGTTTCTCTTGCGGCTTAATCTCACTTAGCTGGGGAAAAAAAATGTAAAAGGACCATAGATCAAAGAGAGCTCTAGCTGAGAAAGAGAAAAGACAGGGAAAAAGATGACCTAAATTTTCAAAGTGACTGATGATTTTTGATATTTCAATTTTGGGGCTCCTGATTTGAGACAGCTTAAAGGATCTTGATAACCAGAGTGCAGTTGCTCAGCATATTGTTTGCATCCCCAGAGAGAGTCTTATAAACATCTCTAAATCCATGTTCAGGCAGGCAGGATCTACCAGAGACAATTTCGGTAGAAGTTGGAATATTGCATGTTCCCAGATTTTAGAAAGAGATCGGTAGGAACTGAGGTTTTCAGAGACCTTGCAATATTGTTCCTCTTTTTTTTTTTTTTTTTCCACAGACATCAAGTTCAAAGCTCTCTAATCCACTATGCTTGAAGTTCCTTGGTCTCTAGGACCATTCAGTGTGGTTTGATTACCTGCATTCTCCTGGCATGGTATGAGCATTATCTCCTCCAGTGACAACACCGAGCTGTTTCTGCCTGGCTGCTTTTTGTTTTATGTATGTATACTCTCAAGCATTCAGGTATGTACATAGAAATTACATCTTGCCTGTTCCATCTGATGCTGTAGGGGTGGAACAGAGGATTCGTCCCCTCACAGAGGTCCTGCCTGTGTCCTCCTGAAGCCATTCAATTTGTTCCTTGGTGCCAATAGCATACTCTGTTTTCCCTTGATGCTGCCTTCTCTCCTGGGATTTCTGCCAGGCCAGTGCATGCCTCCAATGATTTCTCTTCCCTGGCAGCTGAGATGATGTTCCAACAGCCTTGCCCTCAAGGGATGGACCGCCAGAAGAGGCTTTGGCTCCAGCTCAGCATATGGAGGCTCGTTTCTACCGTGCCTGCTCAGGCTCACACCAATAAGTCCCTGCATTTCCGTAAGGAAGAACAGCTCCTCTTGGCTCCCATCTTGGGGCTGTGACTTTGCCCCATGACCCCACATTCCTTCCTCCCAGCCCAGCATCAGCCAACACTCAACATTTTGTCCATCAGCAGGACTCAGGAGCATGATCCACCTGTTTGCTACTGACATCACTGCACACTTTTCCAGTTTTAGGCTCCCCATATACTGCACATGGCAAGGTAAATGAGGTTTGGAAAATAAAACCATTTTATACCGCCCTTTTACATAACAAAAAAAATGTACCTCTCTGCTAAGCTGGCACACTGCACTCCGCTCCCAGGGACATCAGAAGAGCTACACAGCATTTGCATGTGTTTCATAAACAAAGAAAACCTGGGTGTTTTTTTCCCCCAGTTTAAATCTTCCAAGGATAAAATTAAGAAGAAATTTTAACCCCAAATTATATGTATTTGAGACATGGTGTATGGTAGGAAATTGTAGAACATTCATGTTTCAAATTGTCCTATTTTTTCGCCCTGAAAAAATAAGATCTGATTTTTCAGAGAAACCCAAACAACTATAAGACTTGTCCTGGTGATTTTTGAAATTTTCTCTTCAAAGAGATCTTTAAAGTCTAGTGAAATGGCTTGGCACATAGTGGGTTTGCTTCAAAACTACAAGCTCTGGAAGCATTGTGATTCTTGTCAACCCTATGGTGATCCTGCAGGAAATCTTGGAGGGCTTCAGCCCTTGCTTGCTCATGCATCAGTGAAATGCTTGACGATTGAAATCTTGCTACAAGAAATAATTTTTGATGAACTGTAATTTTTAATTAAGGAACTCATTTAGCAAAAAGCATGCAAATAATTCTGATGCAAAATCAACAAATGACTTTATAAAATTGTGATGAGATGAAGGCTATGGAGCTCTCTCCCTATTTCCCATGTGCTTTGCTTGACACCTAACTCAAGGCTTTGTTTCTTTCATTGGTGCTTTTTTATTTCCAGATTACCCTAAGCAGAGTGTTTTATTGCTTAAATCCAGATAGAACCACCTTTCATGGATTACAGAACATATGAACACTGGGATTATTTTATTGCTGGATCAGGGACATCCACTAATTCTGTCCTTAATATGCCCTTTTATTAATAACAATTACAGATGTCTCTGGAAACTGTATGATTCCACACAGGATACAATGAGTGGGCTTAATGAGGTGCTTTATGGACACAATTCAAAATTAACTTTGAATTTCCTGGCTTTTGTTGATTTTTGTCGCAACCTTAACATTTTTCAAACATAGAATCATTACATTAAAAAAATAAATCTGTATTTTAACCAAGATTTACTATACCCTAGTGAGATAAACCTTGTTTTCAGTTTTCAGCAATAACATGATTTATTTCCAAGCAGCTGAGCAGTAAAAATAAAAAGAGTTAGATCTGAATGAAAAATAATTCTTCCTAACAACCCCCCCCCAGACTTTTACAGGATCTTTAAAGAACTTTCAATGAGCCCCAATAATGAATATTTCAAGTATCTCATTCTAACAGGTTTGTAACATACTTTGCTTATTCTGAAGTGTGAGTTAACATGATGAAAGTATTGATTGGAATTGCTAGTTTTCTGGAAGATCAAGGATCTGACATCCCCTCATGTATTTGGCTGCTGGACAGACACAGAATCTCTGACACTAAGTGATCAGCTACCATGAACTCCTTAGAGGGGGTTGCTAGTATATAAATTACTATTTTGCCATCTCTGGTCTTTGTGCAAAGCTACTGAGACACCAGGTGTTCGGCAAGCAACTGCTGGCACATGGCTCATAGGGCTTTCCAACAGAGATGGATGATAGATAGATAGATAGATAGATAGATAGATAGATTTTTTTTTTCCCCTGACAAGAAGAGAGAGTAGGAAGACAACATTCTAGACAATGGCACTAACTGGAACCTGGTTGCATACATCTAGATGAAGCAGGTATAAATACATGAAGCCACTCACATCCATTCAGTAGGGGTGGCAGAGTCCCAGATCGCAGCTGGTGGTGCCTCTGTGCCATTTGGATAGTAAATGTTTATTGCTTCCTTAAATTTCATTTTTCCGCTTTTCACTCTCAGGAACAAACCTGGCAAACAGTCATTTTTATCTGCCTGGAAAGGGATTGTGGTTTATCCCTTTATTGATTAACTGCTTTAAATCTTGCTCCACTCCTCCCCTGTCAGTGAAGCTCTATGTCTCCCATGAACACCATTGATTCAGCCTTCCTGTTTGGAAATAGTTACTCTGTGTTCATTGATTGCCCTACCATACTTCTGCATGTTTTCTTGCTCTGCTTACTGACTTTCTTGTTCCTCTCAGTACACATACCCAGACACAGAGGACTGAGACCGAAATTTGTTTTGCCCTTGCTTTCTTCGGTCCAAAATCTGATGTCCAGTGTTGCATGTCAATAGCAGGGGACTATTTTCCCACCTTTGGTTTATTTCTCCTTTTTGGGAAAGAATGTTCTCTTAGGGGCTTGTTTTGACTGTTCTTGTCCAACAATTCTTATTTTAGATCTGAGCATGTCATGCTGTCTGAACCTGCACCTTTTGGGAACATGACCTCAAATTTGTTAACTACTTTTCTAGTATATTATCAACAAAATCACCTTTTCAGACTGTCATACCTGTTGCCTTTTTCCTAGTATCTATTCCTAGCATGACAGAACTCTCTGGGGTTAGATCACCTTCAGAGTAAGGCTCTGAACTTTCTGAATTCCCTCATCAATTTTCTTATGATTGAAAGAGTGCTGTAGGTCTCACTATCCTATCAGCCACAGCAGACAGTAAAATAACAGTGAAATGGACTGAGGCACAGTGAGGACAAAAAATACTGACCCAGATATTTCTCTATATGTTAGTAACTTGCCCAGTGATTTTTAATGTACAAGGTATGAGATTATGTATCCACACACGATACAGGACACCTCAGATGTAAGATACCTACTCACTCAGACCCAGTAAATTGCAAGAGATTCTAGCTAAACTTCTCTGCAGGATAAAAGTCTGAGTCAGCCCCCGTAAGTGTCTGATCTTATCAAAGAAAGAGCAGACATAACAGACTTCTAATGCAGTGAGTGATAGGACCACCTAAGGAAGCCTCCTACTCTCGTCCTTGAAAGCCTACCTCTCCATTGACTTTGAAGACAGTTGGAAAAGATGAGCCTTAGTAAACCAAAATTAGCTTCTGTGAAAATCCCTGGGGTCTATTCAGCCATTTCCAGCAGAAGAATAAAGTTCTGGCAAACTGTGAAGATTTACATTATTTAAATATAGATTGCAATTACCTATTGGAAAAAAAAAATCTATAAAAAAATCATGGTAGACTATTTAATGAACTGAAAAATCCATTCATATGTTTTCAAAGAAATTTTCCTTGGGTAATTAGATACTTTATTAAATCAGTTTGAGAGTCAGACAAATTACTGGCAAACCAATGCATAAGAGATGACTAATTCTCATATAACAGTGTCACCCAGGCACTGCTATGAATAATGCATTCCAAAGCATAAAATAGAAAGCACCTGAATTAAACCCCTTGTCTGAGAGTATCTGAAGGCAAAGAGGGGTGAATGAGGAAGGGAAATGAATATGAATAACCACTGAGACTTCTCAATCAACAGAGAGATTTAATCTGTTTGTGTACTTTGTGGAACTTTTCGGACTGCTCTGAATCAATGAAGTAAACTAGGTAGAATAAAAGCAAATAAAGGACAAAAAAATAAAGCAAACCAGCAGAAGCAAGAAGAGATGTATTAAATTTTTTATTCTCTTTTGAGGGTAAACTGCAACTGCCAACTTTCTCTGTGGAACATGGTGGCAGATGAATATACTTCTTTTATTTTCACTATACAAAGGTCATCTTCACTTGAAAACTAGGAACAGACTGTGCACTAGTAGCAACTTGAACAGCCACCAGTAAAGCACAATTAATTTTCTCAGACAGTGTTACAAAGTCAGACACCAGCAACAAGAATTTTACTGAACGGGGCATCTTTGTTTCTTCTCTCTTCTTCCCCACCTCACTTCCACACATGCAGTTCTGCTGCTTATTTTGTACCGACCTTAACATGTGCCAGATCCCTCCGTGAAACACTTCCACATGGTAAAGCTGCAGAAAGCAACACTAGAAAGTTACGATTTTTTTCCCTAATGAATTAAAGTTAAAGTAAATGAATTAAAGTGGTCTACAGAGGACCTGACATAAGCCAGAGAAGGTCAAAGGCTGGAAAGGTGAGAGGAAGGGAGAAGGGGATGGGATAGAGTACTGCTTGCATAGACAAGGGAGAATGGGGTTGTGAAATACAAGACCTAGAAAATGTCCCACCTCAGCACAGGATTGAGGAGTTACCAGATCATATCACTCCTAGGGAAAGTAAAACTTTGTATCCAAAGCAATCTTCACATTCTCATCAAAAAGATTGACTGGGGTACAAAGTTGCTGCTTACGTTTGTCAGGAAGAAGCAGGAACAGAGAAGAAATTACTCCCCTTTTGCTCAAACGGAGCTGTACGGGCAACTACCTGACAACATGGATGTATGCATGTCTGTATTCTAGGTGGTTTTTCTTGATTATTTTCTGAACACACTCTGATGTCTGATGATTAGACAGAGCAAAACCGATGTAACACCACCGGCATGGTGGGTATGTGAGCCCCCATTTGTACTTTTGCATACAAATCATAACCTTATCTGTACTCTTGAACTCCCCTACCTTCCATAGCAGGTTGGTTGAACATGGACTACATGTGGGAATGATCTTCTGCTTATGACAGTTTCTCAGATATGCCCAGGAATAATCCAGGAATGTGTGCTAGTTGGCATAGGTCAAAGGCATGCCGAGGTCTGTTCTCAAACCAGTATGATGCCTGGCTCGTCCGTTTTACATGTTACAATTCTATAATTATTTGCTTGAAGTTTCAGCTTGGGTACTTACACATTAATTATTTTCCAGCTGTTATTGCTGTCATTCCTCAATAAAAGAGTAGAAAACTAATGGAAACATTTCGGCCTATTCTTTGAAGGTTTTGTGATAGAAACAGAAAAATTTACTTTGAAACAGCTCTATGGAGGGCACGTGGGCCGATCTTCTGCTTAAAGCAGAAAGATACCCAAACCATCAGGCTGCAAAATTGCTTTCTAGTCTTTTTCATCCAGGATTGCAGAATCACAGAATCACAGAATCGAGTAACGGGATACCTGAGGATGGAAGGGATCTCTGGAGTTCATCTGGTCCAACCACCCACTCAAGCAGGGCCACCTAAAAACAGTTGCCAGCACTGTATGCAAATGGATTTTGTGTATCTCCAAAGATAAAGATTCCACAACCACAGGAAAACCTGTGTCAGTGCTTGGCAACCCTCACAGTTAAAGTGTTTCCTGATGTTCAGAGGGAACCTCCTGTGCTTCAGCGTGTTCCTATTCTCTCATAAAAATTCCAATAAAGTCTAAAACCAGTTTCCTTGAAAGAAATAATATAGACTGTTGGAATAGCTAGTGGGTTAAGACATGAATAACAGGTTGGTCTAGATAATGTCTGAAGTTCTTTCCAAACTTAATTATTTTATTATTCTATGATTTAAGATAATATATGTGATTTTGCTAATGTGATAAAGAAGTTCTGGGGTCATGTCTGTATTAATCAGTCACAAACCAGAAACTGATTCATAGCTGCATGAAATGTAATTGAAGGCATCGTAAGCATGAAATTATTGTTTTCACTGATTTCTCAAAAGGTGTTGGCTGTGTTAATTCAAATACTTGGTTTGTCCAAAAAACTGCATCTAAATTAAAGTTCAGGCAGCTTGCAGAATAAAAGCAAAACTTGTTTAATTATTATTAAAATAGTTTTATGATAGTGTGTGTTAAGCAGAGCTGTTACATAGACAGAAAGGGTCAAAGTGTCTAGAATCACTATGCAAAAACATGAGAATATTTCACAACAGAAAAAAATGACTGTAAGTGCTTCTCTTTACTAGCAGTTCTGTTCCTTCCTGTTTCTCCTGCTAATAATACCATTTAATTCAGGAAAATACATTTCTCTTTGACCTTTTATTTTCAGCTATGCTGAACAATTTATCCCAATTATGTCACTACTGTATCTTGGTCTCAAGAAATGGTAACATATGACATTGAAACCATGTCATCAGTGCATTCCTTAATTTTTCATCCTACCTGATATATCAGCTTTTTGTTAATCCTTTTGTTTTGTTTGTCTGTGATTGAACAAAAAAGTTGAATTACATTCAGGTCTCCCAGGCATACCCCGTTTGACTTCTTTGCAGTGATCCACAATTTCTGGCCTAACAGAAGAGGCTGTTTCATTTGACAAGCCTTTCTTTACACAGGTCAAAACCATTATTTACCTTCAGAGGAATAACCGAACCATGGAAAGAGAGAGAGAGCTAAAGCAAATGAGCAGATCTAATTGACTTAAACAAAGACTGGGTTTGGTTTGCTTGGTTCTTTTGTGAAGGCACACAGTTTTTAAGCCATGCACATGTAAGTACAGCTACCAGCTAAAGCAGAGCACATAGAATAGAGGATATTCTAGAGAGATGGGTTTGATGACTGTACAGGACGAAGATGAGAGTGATGAGCTGGAATGAGGAAGATGAGATTACTTTACAAGTCCAAGTGCAAGGTGCTGTGCCTGGGTTGGAGCAATTAGACTGAGAGAACTCACTGAGAGCAGCCCTTTGGAGAAGTACGTGGGAGTTCTGCTGGATGAAAAGCTGGACATGAGCCAACAGTGCTTTTGCAGCCCAAGAAGCCCAAACATATCCTGGGCTGCATCAAAAGAGGCGCCATGATTTTACCCCTCTGCTCTGCCCCATGAGACTCCACCTGGAGTACCTCAGCTTTGGGGTCCTCAGGACAAGAGAGACACAGAGTTGGTAGAGCAGGTTCTGAAGAGGACCACAAGGATGGTCAGAGGAATGGAGCACCTCTTCTGTGACCATAGGCTGAGAGAGCTGGGGTTGTTCAGCCTGGAGAAGAGAAGGCTCTGGGAGACGTCATTGTGGCCTTTCAGTTCTTAAAGAGGGCTTATGAAAAAGAGGGCTTTTATGCAAAAACTTTTAATGTGGACAGATAGTGATAGGACAAGAAAGAACAGTTTTAAACTAAAAGAAGAGAAGTTTTGATAAGATTTTGGGAAGAACTTTACTTGGAAGGTAGTGAGGCACTGGCATAGGTTGCCCAGGGAAATTGTGGATGCCCCATTCCTGGAAAGGAAGGCCAGGCTGGATGAAGCTTTGAGCAATCTGATCTAGTGGAAGATGTCCCTGACCATGGCAGGATGGTTGGTCTCTTCTAACCCGATTTAGTTCTATGATTCTGTAAATGTTATTTTATCATCTAGAAATGTATAACTGGGGAAGACTGTCCAATTGAGATTGTTACATTTGAAAAATCCTGCTCTCCAGATCTCACTCCATGAGTGTAGCTAATTCATACCTGTCTCCAGGTATGTGTGCACATATGAAAAGAGTAGGGGAAAAGAGCAGCTCCTCACTGTGCTTATGGGAAAATGCTGAGCTGACCAGATTTTAATTTCCATTATTTTTGGGTCATTTTATTTCTGTCTCTGAGCATCTACAGACAATTTTTTACATTGTGAAAAGTGTGAGAGGAATCTGGCCAACAAATTAACACAAATGAATTATGTTGTTAATCTGTAAAGGCCTGAGGGTAGTTTGGGCTTTCTGTACATATTCTTCCTTATCACTTCTCTTCAGAGAGAGAGACCAGAAGTCTATAACTTACCTATGTTTTCCTCTATCCATAAATGATTATATACATTTTTTACACAGTGGTTGTTGTACATAAATGGCTTGAATGAAATGAGCAGACAGACCATTTGCAGTGAGTGAAACTTGTTTCTCTAAGTATTATATGTTTTCTAATAAAGCTTCTAATCTTCAGTCAATAAAAGGAGAGAAAAATGGAATTTTCAGTCCCTGACAAAAATGTAAATTATATTCACATTCACAAAAATGAGGAATCACAGTAAGACCTCCCTGAAACGCTGAGCCACATTTTGATAATTCTTCTGTGATATCATCATTATTTGAAGAGGTAATTCAAGACTGCCTCAAAAATCTGAGATTGTAAATACTCTGCCAGAATTAATCCTCGAAGTTAATGCCCATCTCAATCCCACCTGCACTGAGTGGGATAAGATTTTACCTCAGTTTCTGTATTTTGCAGAAGATATGGAAAGCATTAAGAGATTCTCATTCTATCGCATCCTGTGAATAAGAGGAAAAAATAAGAAGAAAAATAAACTCCTTTCTGAAATACATTATTTGGGGTATAATACTCATTTTAGAATTTTTAACAACTGAACCAGGATAAGGATAAAAATGTAGGCAAATTTTGACCTTATCAACTCCAGAAATTTAACAATAACTGACTCCTTGTTAATATGAAAGGAGCAGTACTAATGCTGGTGAAAAGTGGTACATTGATGATTCATCCCTCTACAAAACACAGAGTAAAGGATGAGAAGACTATTGAATAAAAAGAAGGAATTCTGATGAAGGCAGGGTTGAAAAGAAAAAGTAACGTGACATAGAAACTTTAAAAAAATAGTATCACAAAAAATTACCAAAAATGATGATCAGAGCTGACTGAATTTGAGTTAGGCTGGTAATGAAACTTGTTTCTAGAGCTCAGCAAGCCCAGTAAAATATAGGGACACAAAATACTGGGATGCCAACACATGCTGCAATTTAATTGAATATTTTGAGCAATGTCTCTCTCCTCACTGAACCTGATGAAATGGACAATAGGAGCAACATAGATATAGGTAACAAACACGTTGTTGGGAGCTGAGGAAGAGAAGGCTCTTTGCATAGACACGCAAAATGAGTCAGTCAGGAGAATGCATTTGTTCCTCAGTAAATCTATCTTGAGGAATCAAACTGCTTGGTTCACACCCACCTTTATCTCCTTAAGAATTCCAACTAAAGAGGAGGAAAGTCTGTCTTCCTAAGATCAGGCTCATTGCACAGCAAGTATGATGAAGCTGTGAACTTAATCTTCCAGCAAAACCTGTGAGATTAAAGAGTTTAAATTTTGAAGTTTAAAAAAAAATTCATTGGCAAGCAACATTCTGAAAATGTGATCATAAGGCAAATTTTGTGACTGGAGACTTTGCAATCTCTATTATCTCACAGTTTAGCCTTTACAACATCCTAAGTTCTTTTTTTGGCCAAGCTTTGTGTTTATATTTAAAGGGCAACTGTATGTGTGGTGCTGAAAAGGTAAGGGATAAGAAATGCTAGTGGAAGGTGTGAAAATGAACTATTAATGATCATGAAGGAAGTTACCTTCACTGGAAGCTTCTGTGTGAGCTCATAAAAATTTGCCTATGANAGAAACTTGTTTTCTTTTCCTGAAATTTTGATTTTCATAAATTTTTTTCCACTAGCCTCTATCCAATCATGTCTATAGACCACCATGAAAAGTATGATGCAGCTCAACTCTTGGAATTCATAAATGAAATATAAATGGTTTAAATATATAACTCAGACAAGCAAAAGCTCATCTGCTGCCAATTTTGAAAAAGTATTTTTTCCCTTGCAATAATGTAAATGCTTCTGACCAAAACTGACAGATGTCTCCCAGAAAGTGCAGCAATTTGTTCATATTACCAGTTTTTACAATATGGATAAGCATAATGAATAATCAAACTCATTTTAGTAGTGGGGATTAATAATGAAATAGATTAATTAAGACTAGGATCTGAATCAAAAACCCTGGCTCCAAATGCCCTCTAACTTGTAAAAGGAACTTCACAGTCTAAATCATAAACCTCATGCTTGTCACTAATTTTACTGCACTAAAACAAAATTATCAGTGATATTTCATTTCTTTTTAAGCAGTTCATTAGTTTGATTTACTCTGATGATTGCATAAGAGATAATTTAGTAGGCAAAAAGTTATCAGGAATTACGTGTTATTCTACAGCTTTGTCAAGAGTGGCTATTTATGTTAGGGACTGGCTGGAAACTAGGCCTCATTTAATTCAGCCATAGCTGGAACTGTGATGATCTGCAAGGATGTTGTTTAATGTAGAGTAAATAGATAAAAAAAGCCAGCAAAACAACAGTTTGTGTTTCATTTTATTGTATTATAATCAAGTCACTAATAGAGATTGGGCTATTTCATCATATTTTTCAAAATAATGATCCACTAGGAACTTAGCACAAAGGAATGAGGGAAACTGCAGATTTAGTTTTAGAAATGTATCATACCATAACATTTATTGAGATCAACATCTTGTTCTTTCAACCAACGAAAATAGTGGGAAAATTTGTCAAATGTTTGAACTAACTTGAGACAAACATCATTAATGTCATCAGAGGGTCTGATGAAGCACAATCCTCAGCCAGAGACTAGAACCATGAAGTGCATCTTTGTGAACATACTGTAGATCCTTGTAATGTCATGGATCTTTAATACCTTGGTCTCTACATTTTCCAGGACAATCCCAACTGTTGTTATGCTGGATTGAACCTTCTCCTTGCACTTCTCCTGGGAGTCTCCATATCCCTGGCGTTGCTGGCATGGTAGTTCAGCTTCAGCTGAGCTTTTTTCCCTTGTGCAAACTGCAGTGCCTGTGTGGGATCCTTGAGATGTGGTTCACACAGAATGCAGTCCAGGACATGTGTCTGCTGGTAGGATGGTCTCATGGAAGTGGGCAGTATCTTCAATTCTCCTGTAGATGGATTGAGTTGCAGACCTTGCTATAGGAAATGGGCTGAATATTAGCTAGCACCTCTCTGCTTTTACTTAGATAGTTGTAGATAAAAGAGAGACCAATTGTCCCAATGCACTTTTGGTATAAGAGCTCGGGAAACTTTTAGGCTAAATAGGAAGGTATTTCAGGTAATGTAAGCAGACATAAAAATGACCTATTGACTAGACTAACTGTGTGTACCTTATGAGGGTTGTTGTCTATACTCACTTCAATGAAGATCATATGGCTTCATATATTTTAACATTTCTTGTGTATACCAGGACATCATCAGAACTGGGAACCAAAATCCCTTGTTCTTCCTCTTCCTCTTTTCTGACCAGAAGACCAGTTTTTCTTACAGAGGTCTCTTTTTCCATGCCTTTTCCCTCCTGTTCTCTGTACATGTATTAAAAAACTCCTACCCTTTAACAAATCCTTTATCAAGGCAAAATATATTTTTATCCTTCAGTTCTTATCTGCTCAAGCTGACATGTACTATTATGATGATGATTGAATGTTCACTGACATAAATAGCTGTGTTTTCTTCTCAGAATGAAAATGTTGAAGATTGGAGCATTTTTTCTTTTTTAATTCTACTGTTGAAAGAATAAACAAAACATAACAACTGTCTGTGGTGAGTTGATTCTAGCTCAATGTCAGATGCCCATCAAAGCTGCTCTATCCCTCCCCTCCACAACTGGGCATGGGGAAGAGAATATGACAAAAAGTCTTGTGGGCTGAGAAACGGACAGGGAGAGCTCACTCATCAGTCAAGGGCAGGACAGATTCAGCTTGGGCCAAAGATAAATTTAATTTATTGCCAATCAAATCAGAGCAAGATAATGAGAAATAAAACCAAATGTTAAAATTACCTTCCCACCATGCCTCCCTTCTTCCTAGGTTCACCTTCACTCCTGGGTTCTGTCCCTTCACCCCTCCAGAGGCACAGGGGGCTGGGGAGAGGGGGTTGCAGTCAGTTCATCCCATCTTGTCTCTGCTGCTCCCTCCTCCTGAGAGGGAGGAGTCCTCTCTCTCTTGCTTCTGCTCCAGCATGGGGTTCTGTCGTGGCAGGTGTTAGGTGGTAAAAGGTGCCGCGACCTTCCCAAAAGCATCTCCTCATGGAAGCCGCTTCAACAAGGCCACTGCACCCACACCACGGCCAGCGAAATCGGATCAATGATAAAAGAGCCGGGAAGGGTTTTTCATATGGGGTTCCACAAGGTAGCTTATTGCCACACATGCAGAGGGATCCAGGGATGAAGAACACAGACACAGGGAGGGTCTAAGGTTAAGTACAGGGCCGGATAGGGGCGGAGAGAACATCAGGGCCAATGGTCTGTGGGCACGGGGTGGTACACAGGCGGAGCTAGGGTAAGGGAGACAATGGGAAAACAGTGGGGAAGTGGTGAGGGAACAAGGGCCAATGGGAGAGTGGGGAAGGGAGAACATTCTAGGGTATGGATACATAAGGAATAAAGGGGCAGGGAGGCCAACGGGCCAGTCGGGGAAACAGAACAGGGGTACATTTACATAAAGTAACAAAACATCCTGGTAGAAACCTTCTCTGTCGCCCTAACAAGGGGAGCGTTTCCTAACTTAGGGCACGTCCCTCTAGGGATTCCCTTGTGTCACAGGCTTCACCAGCCTCCACAGAGTTCCTCCCACAGCATACTGTTCTTTGTGAAGTTCTCCACTGTGAGTCCCTCCCACCAGTCTGCAGTTCTTTGTGGACTGCTGTAGTGTGGGTCCCTTCCATGGGATGCAGTCCTTCAGGAGCAGGCTGCTCCATCGCAGGCTTCCCATGGGATCACAGCATTCTTCAGGCATCTACCTGCTGCAGGGGTCCTCCAGGGGCTGCAGATACTCAACCCTGGACCTCCACAGGCTGCAGGGCAACAACCTGCCTCACCATGGTCTTCACCAGGGGCTTCAGGGAAATCTCAGCTCTGGCACCTGAAGCACCTCCTCCCCCTCCTTCACTGGCCTTGGTGTCTGCAGAGTTGTTGCTCTCACATATTCTAACTCTGCTCTGCTCTGGTGGAAAATGCTCCTACACAGTAACTTTTTTCCGCTTCTTACATGCGTTATCCCAGAGGCACCTTTGGCCTTGTTAGTGAACTTGGCTTTGGACAGAGGCAGGTCCATCTTGGAGCCAGCTGGCGTTGGCTCTGTTGGACATGGAGGAAGTTTCCAGAAGCTCCTCACAGAAGATAGCCCAGCAGTCCCTGCTACCAAAACCTGACCACGCAAACCTTGTACTGTCTCTTTTTTCAAGCACATAATGAGAGTCAGCCAAGTGAATCCCTTCCATCAGCCTGAAGCTTTGATACCTGAACTTTACAGGTAAGTGCTCCACTGTATTTTTTCTTCAATTTGATCGCAGTCACTGCAGATGAACACACTGAAGATGAAAAGGAGTTTGAAAGTACAGGTGGTAGACACAAATTAATTCTGTAGTCTAAGTGCTCAAAGACTCATACAAGTAGAAAGTCTGAAGCAGATATTATTTTTGACAAAGAAATTAAATGTAAAACCACCATCCTTCTGTTTTCATCAAGAGCCCTGTTACAACACTTTTTTGGTTTGAGACTGCTGCTGCCAGCTGTTACAGATGAAGCCTCGTTAGGATCACCATTAAACACTCTGGAAGTTTTTATCTTCCTCTGCTGCAGTAGGTGCTGCTCTTACTGGGGAGAGGATATGAGACTGGATGAATCAACCGATTGACTATGGTTTTAGGGCAGTGCCTATATTGCAGTTGCCTTCATGTGTCTCTTGAAGGCACAGGAGATGCCTTCACTCTTGATGGCCCAGGAGATGCTCACTCCCATATTTGAAAACCATAGTGTGCCCAAGAAACACACAAATTCTATTTATTTCAGCATTTTGGTGACATTTCAGTTAAAAAATAATCTCTCTTGAGCTCTACTTTTGCAGGTTTCATTCCATAATAATTTATTGTTGTGAATGGACAGGTTCAGCTTTCAGGATTTTTAAGCAGAGCTGATTCAAGTCCTTGGTTTAAAGTCTCTGGTTCAAGTTGTTGATGAAGCTGGAATTTACTTCTATGAAGAAAACCAGGAAGAGGGTATCACAATTTGTCGCTTCAGTATAGGCCTTAAACGGTAGAAAGCCTTGGGACAGCTCTTTGCCTCTGCCTGAACTGTACTTTAATCACCCTAGTAAAAAACCAAAAATTAAAAGCTACCTTGAAAGACAAGTATGGAGAATGTTCTTCTTGACTAAGGATAAATCAAAAGGTAAATAATATTTTTTGATTTGGTTAAAGGTCAGCTTGTTAAGAACACTGGGTGCTTTATCACAGGAAATGACAATTTGCTTTAAGTGATGCCTAAAATAGACATGAAACTACTTGATCTAATTGGAACCATTTGATAGTAAGTATATTCACTTTTAATTTGGGCAGGAGGTCCCATCAATATGGCTGGAGAGTTTTATCAAGAGAATTTTATGATGGCTAGGTGGGAATTTCTGCTATTTATTACTGCAGTTGTGACAAGGATAGTAGTAAACCTTTACATTTTATTTTTTTAGCTGCACAGACACATAGTGTCGCAACATCCATGTTTATCACCATACTATATGAATCTTGTAGTTGTTTATAATTTTAAATATTTAGTCTGAAATATTTGAAAGAATAGATGTAGAAAAACTGTGCCTAGGTTTGAACTGTTTCCAGTTGTGCTCCTGCAAAACCAGTGCTGAAGTAAGTACTTGGAATTCAGCAGTGGATTTCTCTAATGCTGAGGGTGGTGCTCTTACCTCTTTCAACAGTGTTAGTTCAAGTTTGATCAAATCACAGTTGCTGATGATATCTTTGGAAGGAATCATTTGGGTCAGATGACTCACAAAATTAAACTGAAATTGTACCTCATTGTAAATTTTAAAACAGAAATGGAAAATTATGTTACAACAAAAATACTGCTTTTTTTCTTAATATATGGAATCTGGCATACCCATCCCCTCTTCTCTACAAAATTCTCCTTCCCTCCTGTCTTTTTAGGTTTGCCTTTACCTGGAGTGAATTATGTTGCCCTAACATCAGTGAGATTTAGCTAAGTGCTTAAAAATGTTTGTTTCAGATTTGATACTTGTCCTATGCTTCAGTGATCATTACACACTTGCTTGATATAATGCTGTTTTTGTTCATACAAGAACTGCAACCCACGCGAAGGACTCACGCTGGGGAGGTTAATGGAGGGCTGTCTCCCACGGGAGGGACCGCAGGCTGGAGCAGGGGCAGAGTGTGAGGACTCCTCTCTCTCAGGCAGAAGGAATGGCAGAGACAATTGTTTTGAACTGACCACAGCCCCCATTCCCCATCCCCCTGTGCTGCTGGAGGGGAGGAGGGAGAGAAAATTGTGAGTGAAGTTGAGCCTAGGAATGGTGGGGGGGAACATGGAAGGTGGTTTTAATATTTGGTTTTCTTTCTCTTTATTCTGCTCTGATTTGGCAATAAATTAAATTCTCTTTTGCCCCAAGTCAAGCCTGTTTTGGCTGTAATGATAACTCATGAGTGATGCCTCTCTTTCTTGACCTTGACCCATGAGCCTTTCGTTGTATTTTCTGTTCCCTGTTTAGCTGCAGAGGGGAGTGATAGAGTGGTTTTGGTGGGCACCTTGTGTCCAACCAAGGTCAACCCATCACAATAATTTATTAGCACAAATTACAACTAGGTGATTTACATTAAAGAAATGTTGAATTTAAATATATTAATTTTCAGTCATATATCAAGATTCAGGTAACTGCGATGTAACAGTACACACATGCAACCTGATCTCTAGTTAGCATCTATTACCACTAGCAGTTATTTCTGTGAGTACTGCACCAAATACATGGAGCTCTATCCTTCTCTAATAAATTGCATTAACTCTAACATTCAGGAAATTTATACAATATGTTTATATTTTATAAGTGTATGTGATTTTAAGCTGCACTTAGGTATTGACTAAGGAATTTTAGTAGGAGGTAGTGTGCACTGCAAAGTTTTAATGGGATGTAAAATGCTTCATTAAGCATTCTCTAACATGTCTAAGACAAAATGCAGGCTAAAGATGTGGTGCCTTGAATGTTATTATAATTTGCCCGAGCATCATAGGTATAATTACAATCCCAAATGATTAATTTCCACAGTTAAGCGTAAGCAGAAAATGAAGTTCTCCTTTTGACTCCAGAATATAAATATATGGCAGTGGTTGGAATAACCAAGATTTTGATGTTCTCATATACTTTCTTGCAGCTGTTTGGAGTCCTGTTAATTTTACTAGGGTCCACGTGGGAGAACAGGTCTACTCGGGCAGACTGCACTGTGCTGCTGTGACTCAAACACTGTTAAATGTGCTTGAGTTCAGAGCTTGAGGAGTGCCTGTGTCACTATTTTATATTTCTTTGGGTGTAAGGAGTAAAGCTTTAAAAAAGACTGTATTTTGAGATTTGATGGTTTTCAGGCACAAGACCAGACAACTACCCCTGTCAAAGGTCATGTTTTACAGATATTATTTTCCACCATTTTTGCCATTTTTCTCTCTCGTTGCTGGAGGCGAGTGAATGATTACACTGCCTTATAGTGATAAAATAAATTGAGTTATTCAAGTCCTCAGAAATACACCCGGAAGTCGTGTGGTTTTTTCTTTCTTAATGCTTTGGCACACTGCTAAGAGGTGCTTGAAACAGGGAATAATCATTTTCCCTTACAGGTACGATCTTAAATGTTTCTATCCGTATTTTCTTACAATAATTACAAATCTCATCTGTATCCATTTAAAATGTTTCTCAGATCTTTCCTGTCTTGATAATTATACAACAGAGACATGTGCTTGCTGCTACCAGTCTGTTGTATGTGAGTGTGAGGCTGCTATGAATGAAAGGAGAAATGTATGGAATTATCAGAAACTCAGAGGAAAACAGCTGTGAGATCAACCTTATAACATTGATCCATAAATGTCAAGAAACATACAAAATGTTAAAAGTATGCTTTAATCCTTAGAGAAGTGGGTTTTCAACCATTGGTTCAAATCATCTCAGTACAAGAAAATTACTGATAGTCCTATTTCTTAACTTGTTCCAGGAAAAGAAAGTCTGAGCCTTTTGCTGTGTGAAGAAAGACAGAGCACATGTACTCACACTTCACACCACACAAATGCAGCAATCTGGGAGGTCATACTGTGACCTATGACGCTAATCTATGTATCTCTTCTCCTTTCTGTTTTTCCCCAAGATATTTTTTTCTGAAAGGGAAGCAATTGTGTACTCCTTTTTCTGCAGTATTTGTGCGGACTTTGTATAATATTTAGTACTCAATCTGATGATCAGCTTCAGTCCTTTGGAAGCTGCATAGGAAGCCAAATGTTTATAACAGATTTTGACTGAAAAGTGCTGAGATGGGAGTTAAGTGGACATGCAGAATTTACTGATCCAAAGTAGATGTGGGGATGAAACTGGAAGTTGACTTAATAGATCAATACAAGTCACATACCACTTTTTTGTTAAAAGTCTATATAATGGTCAATTTTACAAATAGTACAAATGGTCAGCTGCCAAGAGGCCAATGGTACAGGACTGGAGAAGAGATAACAACTGAGCCATGGAATAAAGTTAATAGGAATAAGTACATGAAGAGTTTTTAGATATATGGTCTTGGTTCCTAAACTAAGACTATTGCCTAATCAAGGTTCAACCTGACTTTTACTCTTTGCAAGTGTGAATATTCTTGGTACCTAATCTTCCTGATAACTGAGTTGTTACATTTCACAAAGTGAACAAATTTTTAGGAGAATTTTATCTCAAGGAGTCCTGTTTGTATTTTTGAGGGAGAAGTGTACTCCTTGCACAGGGGAAATCATCAGAGTATCTGTCCACTTCTCTGTTAGGTAAATCCAGGAGGTCTCCTCTGGATTCCTTGTGGCTTTAGAAATGGTTGGGCCAGACAGAATCTAGTCCTGTGTCTAGACAGGAGTGCAAAGTGATTTTGGCTGAACTGACGAGCATGAGTGCATTGGCTGAAAACATTGTCCAAAAATGGGAAAAAAGTAATTTCTTTGCATAAAGGTGATGACAGTCAGGAGAGTGGAAATAATTTCTGTCCATTTTATTTTTTTGTGGCAATTCTGAGGGAAAAGAAGTAATCTGGGATAAAGTGAAACAAAATACTCCTGTACATATTAAATTAACATACCACAGATAATTTAAAACCAGATCTAGTCTCAGTGGATTTGCAATGCATTTGTTATTTTAAATAAAATTAGAGCTATGAACAAAGAAGGAAGTTCAGCAATGGCCTTTTTGAGCCAGTGATAAAGGTGAAGTAGGAAGGTTTTGTGGAAGGCTGAGGAGCATGACCAAGGGGTGGCAGGTACAGCTTCACATTGCTTCTTCAGAATAGCAGCTTGAGCTCATATTCTTGTCTCCAGAGCAGAACAACGGCACTAGCTTCAGGGCAATAGGAAGTTTAGGACTGCCTCAACAGTTCTGGGTGAAATTATGCCATGAACCGAAATGTTGTCCTGGCACTCCTCAGACGGTCACCTACCACCCTTTTAACAGCCAACACTCAACAAATAGCAAATTCTGTATCGGTGGTACAATTGTATCATCTTCAGAATTGTAGTGACACTGTTACCGTGTCTTCTTCAGCCCCTAGTGTAGGAGCCTCTTATTTGAGCTTGAGATACAGACGGGAACTTCAGACTCTCTTGCCAAAAGATAGATGTTTATTCAGTCTTATCAGAGGATTAGAGCCACGGATGCAGCCCCGACAGAGCGAGAGCCATGAAGAACAGCTTATCACTGTTACAGAGCTCTTTTAAAGGTAATTTAACCAATTAGAACTGAAAATGAAAGATATTTTTACTTTTCTGCCAATGTATGAAAAATGCGTCAGCAAAGCTTACAGAAACTGCAGCATTTTTCATCCAATAATCTCAAACCACTTTTACTGCAGAACATGGTTCCTTAGGGAAGAAGAAAGAAGGCCCAGAAAACAACAACTATCCTCCATATTGAAATATTTGCTACTATATTTGCTATATAAACAAACCTAAAAACTCTAAACCTTTTACCCTGTGACAATCCTACATAATATTCTATCATCTAATTCACACAACAGTTGATTCTAATTCCTCCCACAGCGTGGGAAGCTTTCTCCATGGACAGAGGTTAAACACACTGCTGTCCAGGGGGGTAGAATTCTACAAAACAGGCAGAGAGACTTCCTCTGCACTCTGGGTTCCAGCACAGAATGAAAAGAGAAAAGCAGCTTGCCCCAGGCTACCTGTTTATTCATGAAAAAGTAGTTTCCTTTTGAGAACTGAATCTTCCTCTATTAGATGAACTACGGTCTCGAGCCAGGTTCTCCACATCTGAAATGAGTAATGTGCACTGGAGGATCACTGTTGGGCCCTGTGCATGGCACCCAAGCTCATTTGTGAAGCTCATCCCCAAGATGCAAGGAAATGTGTGAGTATACATTTAGACATCTATCATTTCCCTCTTCACATCCAACCTCTTCTCTTTGACTGCAGTTCCTTCTCCTGCTTTTCTTTCAACAGTGGTAACACCATGGATGGGACAAGCTCATAGGTCACTTAAGCTGTTGGAAAATTTCACTACTGGCATCAAAATAACTCTATACTTGTTCTTAGACTGGAAGCAGATACTGCATTATTTTTCCCTGAAACAACTTTAGTGCTTGTTCTGTCTTCATTCATGATATATTATTTGTATTTTGAATATATCCTCCTGAAATATATCTCAGATGGGTTTCTGATTTTCCTTTGGCAGAGCTGGATGCTTTCGGGCTACTTTTAATTTATTAATAGCCATTCACAGTTTGATTTTACTAAAATACAATTCCTATTTAACTTTTTACAGTCTTTCTGGCATTTCAGTCTGGATATCACACTAATTAATATGTTATTCTCCCCATCTTTGACTGTATTCATTGTATCTGCTTTATTTCTAGTCCTTGCATCCACATTCCCTTTTTCCTGTACAGGAAGCAATCTTGTATTACTTTCAAAATCATGCTTCCTTCCTACCTTTTCCCCTCTAATATTTTCCTAGGAAATGTCTAGTCAATTGAACTCCTAACACAATCATTATACCAAGTTTGATACAGACTTCCTTCATCTGTAAAAACATTTCCTGATAATGCTTTCTCATTCTCTTCTGAAGTTCTCTGGCAAGATCCAAGGACTAACTTTTTCCATATCTCATTCTTCACTTTACTTCAAATAGTCTCTATGGTGTCAGCCAAAATCCTAGTGTCATTTATTTCTGTTTATTCAGTATTCTCCCTGTGTGCAAATTTCTCTCTCTCTCATTACTTTTGTTTTACCTCACCCATCTGCAAACTTTATATGTTGGTAATTTTATCTCCCAGTTGATAGCCTGATTTAAGCAAGTCTTTGTCATTCCAATATGATCATAATTTTCCCTCAACATATGTTTCTAATACAAGAATCTTGTTACATATGTTTCTAGCATTTGTAAAACACACTTATCCTGTTCTTTGTCCGTTCACTTTTTAAAAAATGTATAGGGAGAAATGGTTTCCACACTGACTTCATTTACAAACTCAGCACCTTTTTCTCTAACCATGAAAGTCCTTATCTATTTTGTCTGTATGAACTCCGGCTGTTGAGCCATGAAAGGAAATTAAGACTCTTTCAATTACTCTTTTCATCCCAACCTGAAACTGTTTTGGCAAAGTCAATCCTTTTTGATCCTAGTAGGTTGTTAGTTCTTCTCTTCAACCAAGAGGCTTTAAACTGTTTCTTCTCTTCATGGAATATTTCAACCTTTTTTATCAGATGTTAGTCTACAAGATCAATCTGTTGCCATCTTGATTCAAAGGTTGCCCTGGAAAAATATTTAAATGATAGGCCTGCATGATGTGTTGTTTCCTTTTCAAGCAGTCACTCATGCTGTCAGTCCTCTCTGGGAGCTAGTGTCTTCAGCCTGAAGTAAAATTACCAGGCTGGAAATCAGAATATTTAATATTTGTCTGGTTTGCATATATCACAGATACCATTTTTTTATGAAACAACGTTATTGCTCTCCCTTTTTGACACAGCTAGGATGGTACAGAAAATTTTGGACGTTTCCAATCTGATTTTGGAAATGGATTAAAAAAATCACTTATCTCTCTGTTAATGGTAGAGAGCAGCTATCCTGCAGCTGCCTGTGGAAAGTAAAATCTGGGCTCAGAGGACTGGAATAATTACTGGCTTTCCCTGTTCTGGTTTGAACCAATCTAATCTTCACTCCAGCTGCTTCTGCCTAAACACCTTAACTATCCATATAGCTGATTAGATTAGAGTTTTACAACTTTTCCGAGTATGAGAAAGGCACAGTGCACCTCCTATTCAAAAATATTTCTTCTTGATTAAGGCATGAAGAAAACATTATTCCACTCTAACTCAACAGATTCATAGATTCACTCTTCCTCTCCTTTTTCACTTTCATTGTCTGTGTTCTGTTGTCAGCTGTTCCGCTTCTGTTGCCTTATTTTACAACTACTGCTTTACACTTCTCTTGACATATTTGCCTATAAGCCATGTCTACATCTGCACAACAGATCTGCAACCTTCTCCTGTCTTGCTAACCAAGGATGTATTTCACTGCAGTTCTGTAGATGCATTAGCACTTATGATTCTGCTAGCTGAACTCTGATGATGGTTGGCCTAGTGTAGAGGGGGTGAAAAATTGGAATGTCTTTTCTCATCAGTAAAACACCTGCTTCTAAGCCTTCCACTAAGAGAAAGGAAAAAAAGAAAAAAATCAAACCAATTCCCAATTCATTACAGTAAAACCGCAGAGTGCAGTGAGATTGATTTAGGCAGTATGTGTTTATTCAGATTGGGATATGCTTTGAAGTCTGAGGATCAGGGCCATAGACTTCAAAGAGCTGAAAGGATTTATGGAGTAGATAGTAAGTCTGAGAGTGCCATGTGAACCAGGCAGTGTGGACACAGACCCAAGAACCTGGATATGAGTGTTTGGCACATGGACAAACACAAGAAACACAAATAACATTTGTCCTTGACTGTAGGAGATGGGCCCATGATGAGTGAAGATAGCCAGCTTTTGCTGTCTCGTGGTGGAGAGCATGGGGGGTTCAGAAGTTTCTGCTACACAGGGTGGACCATGCTAACTCATGTGTAATCTGTTTGCTACTTGCAGAACTTCCTTCTGAGGTGAGATACACCTTCCTCAGAACTAGGTGGAACCTAATTATTTGTGGGTTAAAATAAGGATAGGCCAAGATAGAGAAGGTCCTATGCCCAGATCAGCAGATCAATGAAGAAAAAGTTTATCATGATGTAGAGAGAGGGAAAAATTTATCACAGCATGAGAAAAAAGGTAAGTAAAAATGAAAATGAATAAATGTATAAGAATGAACAGAATTAAAATATATAAAACTGTGTTGTTGAAATGGATTAAAGATACAGACATAAAAGATCAGTAATAGAGGGAAAACATGATTACATCAAGAAAAATGTTTAAAAACAAGCATTTACTGATCTTATTACTTCAGCTTACAAAACAACATGACATCAGTGTCAAAAATTATTTTACAAATGTTAACTTGTTCAGCACTAAAAGAAAAATCATGCCAATTGCTTATTTTCATGATTTTTCATGTGTCCAAGAGTTGAAATGGAAATTATCCATTATGTATGAGTATGATTTCTGAACACTCAAGAACAGATACTGTGGCTTACCCTTTAGAATAGAAGCTCCAATGTAATAAATCTGATGAATTATATTTTGCATCATCAAAGAAGAGGATTGGGGGCAAGCTGTATTTTTGAGGGTGTGTTTATTTTTGACATATCAGATGACTAATGATTGCATGCATGAAATGTTATATGGATCCCTTCAAACTTGATACAAGCTGATTTTAAGGAGCCACATGATCTCATCTCACTCAAAAACCAAGTGATCTTGCACGTGACATGATCATACATTTGGTCAAAATCTCCTGTCACCCCATTGAACTAAACGGTAACAGGGGGAGCTTAGCACCTTTTCTAAGAGTTGAGGGTTGTTAACATGATCAGGTGAAGAATGTGCAGGAGGTGAGTCAGGAATGAAGTGTTTCCAGGAAATATCAATGGCTGTTTTTCTCATTCTGTACAAAGCATTTCAGAATAAACTTGTACGAATCAAGATGGCAATAAGAGGCAAAAATTGACTTAAGGTCTGATTGTATGGCTACACGTTACCATCAGTTACAGCTGCAAAATTTGCCTGTAGGGAGAGGTTATCCTGTAAAGCCCTCACTTGATGATAACTCTCACACCCACTCTGGAATATTCAAATGTTTTACAAACACGAGTATAGGCATTTAGAACAAATACAGCTTTTCTTCAAAGTTCAGTTAATATTCCATATCGGCTGTATGCCATGATGACTAATGTACTGCAACCTTGCTGTTCTGCATTAAACATCAGGAAAATGTACATCTGCACTGGATTTTTTTCTTTCCTTTGTTTCTAAAATGCTGAGTTCTGCTAAAAAAATTGGATAGAAATCAAATATGAGAAGCTTAGCCAACTTTAGTGAAATGATATCAGAGTTATATTATCCCTTAATGAAACAAGTATAGAGGGCAGATTGATTTATAGAGCAATTTTTTGCACCATTACCTAACTTGATTGTGTACAAATAGTTTTCTATATTCACAGCCATCATGTCCCTGCATTTCTTTTAGTATGTACATTTCAAAAACTGATGTCTTTTTATACAGAACTGAAAGATCTGAAGGTTTTCAGCTGAACAGTGTTGATGTCATGTGAAGCTGTTTATTGAACTTTTATACATTTTAGCACTTTTCTCTAAGGATGACAGACAAATAGATTCCTGTTTCCTGCTGTGATTAATATCTCTTTGGAACAGAGGGAAATTTCAATGCTTAGTCTAAGTATGTTGTTGCAGAGTTGTGATATGATATTCCCACTTAGACACAAAAGGGTTGTGTTATCTTTTAAATAGACTGAGAGTCGTTCTGCCCAGACATTTAGTTAATCTCCATCCATAAACACTGTAAACTTCAGCTTCAAGAAGCTATGGCTTGAAATGGCATTTCACCCGGTTCCCCTGATTCCTTCACCTCTGTTTTTAGGTCTAGATCTTGCAAAGAAATATTGCTTTTCATAGGGATTCTCATAAACACAAGATTTTTTCCTTGAGGGTGCACTGTGGGATTATGACTGTGAGACCATGACTTACATAAGTGTCAGACGTTCAGGTTCTCGTGCCTTGCTTGCAAAACATGTATGTCTGGCTCTTGACTCACATCCCTGAATCTAAATTCATATCAGGAATGTTTTCTGATCTACTTTCTCTGCAGCCACCTGTGGCAGTGTTGGGTGAAGATACATAAGGAAAGTCATGGTCTTGCTCTTCATGCAGAAGAAACCCATGCTCAGAAGCATCTGAGCAGTGGCAAACTCTTATCACTCAAAATCCTCTTTGTTCCATTACTCAGGTGACCAGAAAGCATTTTATTGATGAGTGACTGAAACACTAGTACGGAGAAAAAGAACCCTCAGGGGTCAGAACCCGGGAATTTATAGATTGGTTACCTCCATCTTCATAAATGACACCTTTGTATATGTAAAAGTTTTAATTCTGTTTTGGATTCATAACAGATCCTGTTTTCTTGGGAGTATAATAGTTTACTGCAAGGGAGCTTTTTGAGGGGAAAACCTCCTCTGTTCTGCTATGCATGACTGAATGTAAAATTTCTGCTCCCAAGAAATTATTTCCAAGCCATTTAATTATGACACATCCTGTGATTTTGGTGGTGGCTTTCTAATGCAGACAGATGTTTGAAATAATGGATTTTTCCATTTTCTCTATTCCAAGAAATCTAATTTGGAAAAAGAACCCCCTACCCTGGCTGATTTCCTCTCTGTGGGGGCCTAAGCGTTATTGATACTGTACTCCAGTACAATGACAATCAGGTTGTTTTCAGCCTGAGATCTTGTATAACTAAGCAAGAGAAGGAAATATTTAAATGAGGGGGAATGGAGACTATGTTCACGTAAATATTTAAATATAATAGGCCAAATTAATTTCTAGTACAATTACATGGGTATTACACTGGATACATATATAATTCAGAAATTAATCTGCTAAATACTACTCTCAGTTGAGCTAAAGCAAAAATTAACGAGTGCTAGAAAATGCCTGAGTAAACACAATCTGATTTGCATATTACAGAACAGTGAAAAAGATGCTTCTGCTCTTAGACCAGTCTAGACACTGAGAGAAGTGGGTGACAAGCATAGCAGGGCTGCAACACCATGTGCAAATGAGAGACTAAACCTGCTCATCTGCCTATCCAAACACGGCACCATCACAGTGTATTTCCTCTTCACAAGTTCCTTCTGACATAAGTGACTCCATGGCAAGACCTGGTCTTCCTGCTTCTGGATGCTAAGAAGTATCCACCCTGTCTTTGTGATTTATGAAGCCAGCTCAGAGCCTCACAGAAGTGCAGCTATTTGCTGTAAAAAAATAAAAATATAAAGCAACAATTCTGGCACAAGTGGCAGGTTCATAGGAAAGCAATTTGAAGCCCTCTCCACAGAGTAAAGCTGGAACACTTGGTATATTGTTCTGCAAGGCTAGAGATACCTGCTGTGTGTAACACAGAACCTCTTTCCACACCAGCTTAATGTCCTATTTGGCATCATTCAAAGAAAAAAATTCTGCTGACGCTTTTATGCGGGGTAACAGCCAAGAAAAATATGATGGGACCTGCAGAAGTGGAAGTGTCTCATAGACCACACCTGGCAACAGGGACAACCAGGAAGATTTCCTTACAGCACTGTTTTGAAGAGTTTCCACGGACGAGAGTTTGCTATGAATGATTATCAGCAAACAAAAGAGTTGCCAGCTGAAAATGATCCAGCCATTTCCAAGTGTATCTTCCCATCACCTTGAAGGCAGGCCTCCCAATTCTTCCATAAAAAGGCTTCAATGCAGCATTTTTTTGCCAAAAATACTTGCTTCTGTTGGATTGGACTCCTTTCTAATGTAGACCTAGTCAAAGGTACCAGGTCGTGTTTCAGACTGGCTCTGCACTCTCCCAGCAGTATTTGCTAGACCTTAACAGTATCAACATCAAGGCTGATATATTCAGATGAAATTTTAGGATTGAAGTGTTATGAATAGTGTGGTGCTATGAACCTGGTGACTTTAGCAGAAAGCGTCTTCTGCACTTGAGTGAAATGAAGGAATGTAGTGCTGTAAGGCAGAGCTGAGATCTGGGGACAAGGAGCCAGACCAGGAGCTGGAAAACAGTGAAAGATTGAAACAAGTGTGGAAACCTTGGAAAGATAGTATGCTTTTCAAGTGCTCACATATCACCAGAGCATTCCCTTCATTAAAAAGAAATCCCTAGTAAGATGTTGCAGCTTTAAAGACAAGAAGAATGGAAGCATCCAGGACAGTAAATTCATCCAGACAGCTTTAGGAAATCTATTTAATAAAAATTACCATAATTAATCTTAGAAGAAATAAATGTCTCACAGTAGGATCTCTGCATTGATAGCGTCAGTTTCTAAATAGTGAAGTGATTCCTGAGATTTAATGAATGGATGCACTGCATATTGCCTTAGAAACCAAGCAGATGCAGAACTAACTGAAATAGTAAGTGTTGATAAATGTGAGGAAAAGATTGTCAGTAGGAATTCTGAGGAGATATGATTAAAATTTCTTATTTTATAAGTGGTAACAGCTCAAAGTTGTCCTGGCTGAGAGTGAGAAGACAATGTCAAAAGATTCAAGTGAAAAAACAAGATTGCTTATGCTTTTCAGTGGTTCTTGAAACCAAGATAACATTTTGAAGGGACAGTAATGGTCTCAGAAACAGTCTTCAGACATCAGTAAATAGGTTCATAGTGCCTTATAAGATTTTACTGAAATATCAGTAAATGGCATCAAAATTATAAGACTCTAGATGACTTGTAATTCTTCTTGGCTCTTCCACAATATTATATTGTTATCTGCAGGAGTAGTGCAGGTCACACAACAGAAACTAAATAAAACTTTTATTATGTCAGACATGAAAATACATTTTTGGCCTTCAGGTTTTTGCAAGCTTTATTTTTCCAAAATCATTCTCTTTCTGCTGAGGAACCAGCAGTCCCCTTTCAAGCCATTTGAGTTGAAATGCAGTTTCATGTGGAAGGACACTTCCACTGCAAGTTAAGATGATTCATTGATGTTCATGTCCACAACCTATTGATTGTTTCTCAGAGTATTTTCTAAGACCAAAATCATTGTTTCACCTCCTATCCTAGTATTTTTTTCTTGAATCTATCAAATGTAGTAATAGCACAGACAGTAAATTTTTGCTACTTTTCTATCAAATATATGTTTTGTTTCAAAGGAAATTTTTTAAGGTGACTTCTATTTTAAACAAATAAAAAGTTGTTTAATAACAACTCTTACCTTAAAGCTCTTCTTTCAATGATCATTATTTTCTTTGTCACTGAAAAATAATAATGTAAATGTGTAAATGCTGTAATTAAGTCCCAAGTCAAAATGAACTCCCCATCATCACAGTTCAAGCTGTTGCATAGGTCACCTTGAGATGTTGCACTTTGGAAAAGTACGACATGAACTCAAATTGTTGATATCCTTTAAGGCCATCTTTTATGTACTATGCTGAAGATTATCTAATTCACAGGTTGTTTTTACCAGCTTCTCACCTTTCTTCTTTTTTTTTCCCTAGTTTTTATTCAAAGAGCCTCTGCTATTCCAATTCAAATGTATTTACATTTTACCAAAATTCATCACTTATCATGTTTTGTTCTCCTCTTTCAGATTGCTGAACTCTTCACTTCTAGAGGTTAAGTTCTTTAAGACAAATTCCTCTCCTTAGTTAAAATCGGGAGGGTGATTGAGATGTGTATGAGATCATTTAATTTTGCTGTATCTGGTCTTTTCTCCAGTTTATCTTTCCTAACTAATTTATGAGAAAGGAGCTGTCTGGGGCTAATAAATATTCATTGGATGAATGTAGCCCCTTTATTTTTAGGCCAGTCACATTTTGACCTGTTTTGGAAACTCTCAAGTCTCTGTAATTGCTTGCTGGACATTTCAAGACATCCATGGCTCTGAAGCCACTGCCTGTGAATGCTGCACTTCAGCAGCAGACAGAGGACCATGCAAGGTCCCAGACTGGTACTGTTAATTCCTGAGGACAGACCTACACAACACTCATGATTTTTTAAGCTGCCATCTTACAGGATTGTCTGCTTGTGCAGATATTGCTTGAAATCTTCCTTATAGCACAAATATACAGCTTTGTTGATGCTTCGTCAGTTGAACAGGCCCCCATCATCTTCTTTTCTTCAACCACTGTCTTACTAAGAATCCTTCGTAGGCTAATAACAGGATTATATGCATTTGTTCTGCATTTTCAGATCCACATAGGAAAGATTAAAATAATTTTATTTGGCCACCATTACAATGATCATATGATATTTGGGGATGTCCATTCTTGATAATGAACATATTAATTGATAATGTATTATCAGTTGAAAATATAGTATAAATATAATGTCCCTGTTTGATAATAAAAGACTGGTTTGGATTTTGATAGCACCATGCTGACAGTTGAAAAAAAACCAGTGAAAGCAACTAATCACTACTTGGACATGTTTGGCTCATTTTATTTATCTTCGACATTTTCCTGGTGCTCTGAAATTTCGAGTGCCAAATGTATACAAACACCTTTTCTTCCTACTAGCATGTCTGTCAACTCAGAAAGGATCAGAATAGTTTCCCTTGCTGCAAGGCAAACAAGTATTCCCAAATAATCTGCTCTCACTAGCTGTTCTTTCATTGCATTGTTGTTCTATTTATTCCATTATTATTGCACCTCATTTTTCATCTGTCTAATAATCCTGTGGGACAGACCATGCTTACACTCCTATTACATACTGCCTACAAATTAAAGATGCAAAAAGCAATTTCTATGGATGGGGAGAGCTTGGTATAGTAAATGGCAATTTACAAGTGTGTGAGGCTTTGTCTGTTCACTTCAATTCACTTAATTAAACTAAAAGGAAGGAAAGAGTATAGAAAAGCAAACTACAGGATGCAGCAGGGGGTAAAGATATGAAGTGAAGCAAAGAAAAACAAAGAAAAACCCTACTCAGAAGCATCAATGTAGTTCCTGAAAACACTGACTATACTTGATATATATATCTATAGTGTCTGCTCTGTCAGAAGCAGCAAATTAACTCCCATGTAGCTGTAGGGATCCCCTACTGATATTAGTAACACCTATAATGATAACAGTTGCACAGAAAGCTTCTTAAGATTAAATGCAAAATTTGAACCCACATATTAGCCCTACAGGTGCATGATGAGTCATCTCTCTACATAAACACTTGATTTCACAACTGTATATGCTAAGGATGCAAGCACATTTGAATACACTTGGCTTGAAAGGCTTTCAGACTTTGTGACCAAGCCTAGGCCATGAAATGAACGTGACCGTAGACACGAGATAGATAACGGTGATGTTAGGTTCAAAATTCCCAGTAACTTCAGCAGATGTGATAATGTTGCTTTTCCCAAGCTCCAAAGGAGACCACTGCATGGAACCTGTGAGTCGAGGGTCATTTTTTCCTACTTCTTACAGGAACAGAAAATCCATAATGTGTCTAGTTTCTGAGACTAGAAGTGCATCAGAGTACTTGTCAGAGGAAAACATATGGAAATATATGGAATATATTGTCTTATGTCTTCCTTTCTATAGACTTTGCTCAGGAAGTTGCAGGAGGATTCTGCTTGGATCAGATCCTGTGCACCTTTGTAAGGAATTTATGAAATGTCTCTGAGTTTAAAACCTGCGGCTCCATTCTCAGCATTACAAATTCTAGGTTTGATCTGGTGTTTCGAATCATATTTCATAGCCTCCTCTACAAAGATTACAGATGAATAAAACTATTTCCAAATGGCTACATTAGGCAAATTAAGGAACTGAAATGATATTTTTGTGTTCTGATATGCATTTCTATAAGGTAAGAAAGGAAAACTAGTACATCTTCTGCATTCTGGATTGCCAGGAGTCCTAAATGTGTCATTTGGGACGTAGTCCACTGACTACCTGGAGGTCAATTCAAGAAAATCTTCTCTTAGTGCCTGTGTCATGTATGTTGTAAGTTTGGGTGCATACAGTGTCATTATAATAAAGTTTCCCTAAAGGAAGCTCCCAGCTCTCATGGCATTCATTTATTTAAGGCGTATTCTTTTTAATGGTCACCTTAACATGAAGCAAGTGTCCTTGGTTCCCAATAGCTGTCAAAGGGAATGGCATGTTCTCTGTCATAGGTTCAGCACGGGAAAGAGGAACCACACTATTTTTGGTGGAACTGTACTGAAAATAGAAAATATACACAGATAGCTTAGATGTGCGTGCTAGTTCTTGGCATATGAATGTTAAAGATTTGCTGGAAATGAAAATTCTGACTCTACAACATTTTCTACTCTCCACAAATGCAGCATTCATTTCCTGAATTACTCTCCTGGCTTGCAGGCAGGATACAGTTCTTGACAGCAAGCATCTGAAAATGCCATGACAGCCCACTGATTTATGACAGTAGAGTGACTCACCGAGGCTTCTGGGCATCTCTCAGACCCTGATAGTGAAAGGGAGAGGTTCATGACTTTCAGTCTGAAAACTTTCTCCACCCCTTATTGTGTCAGAAAATGAGGACTTGGCTCAGGAACTGCATCAGATAGATTTAATTAAAATGGATGCAATTAAAGTATAGAGCTCTTTTACAGAAACTTCCAGATTTCCAAATCAGCACGTGCTCCCTATGGACGTGTTTAAGGGAACATCTTAGACAGCAGGGTGGATGGTTCATAAAGGTCACCAGGACCCAGCACAGGCTCTGCAAAGGACGATATTGACAGCAAGAGGCTGAGGGATGCCTATGTTCAGATGACATGAAAAGGGCCAAATAGATAGCCCTCAATCTGATGTGGCAGTAATGTAAATAAAGACATTTTTTCCATTGTGTACAAATATAATATTGCTTTCTGAGAGGAGCAAGATCTAAAAAAGAAAAGTATAGACTGTTNCACATGGCATGGTCACCCCAAGACATAGACATAGCCAAGTAGCTGTCCTTATCTGTATGCTTTCTCATTGCCCTTCTCTTGATGCAGGTGGTTTTGCAGACAGAAAGGCCTTTTAGGACTAAGAGCAGTGCTTTTGCTGCCCATGGTCCCTCTAAATTTATTGACAATTCCAAAAACAATCTTAGTGCAGATAAATTTGGCTAGTTATTACTTTGGATAAAACTGAGATGCTTCATGACACCTATAGACTTTTCTACACTCATCTCTCAGGAAAAGTGGCATGTACTCTATATTCAGCACTTTTCATAGAAAAAAAACCCTCTCGTGGTGGGTCCATTATGGAATTAAAAATTGCCTTTAAACATTCACTGTATAATTAGCTGAGATCTGGGCAAAGACCTTGCCAGATATAATTTGAAAGCTAAAAATCACTCCTGGCTGCAGTTTTCACTTGGAGAGCTAGAGGAATTTTACTTCATAATGAAAAATTATTCTCAAATTTAGGCTGATCTCCTTTCCCACAAGTTCCCTGATTTGGTCATACCACACTGAGATGGTGAGGCTCCCTTAGACATTACTGACAAAACTCCCAGCTGTCTTAAAGGTACAGGCCTTTAAATACAGTTAATCTCAATTTATTCTCCACTTTACGCATGGGTGTAAACTACTCCAAACTAGTTTCTCAGGTTCCCTCTTTATGAGTCTCAAGGGCAGCTCAGTCCAACACAAGGTATTTGTCTAAAATAAGGGAGGTAAATAGCAGCCTGGTGGTACCAGAGTTACATGGGCTCAGAATAACGGTAATCTGAAGCCAGATGAGGTGTATCTACGAACACACAGAACTATCAGTTATTTAAAGTGTTTGATTTACATGTTTTCTTTAATATCCATTTATCACCATTTTGTGTGGCCTCTTGTTTTCTAGAAGATTGATTGAAATATAGTTCTGTACGGACAAAGAAGTTTTTCGTATTATTCAGTCATTTACCAAACATGATTTTTGAATGCCATCCAAATCAGGCACAGCAGTATGGGCCAATGAAGTAATTTTTTATCTGGTTTTGCAGTTAATCTAATTTTTTTAGTGCAGCTCTGTTAGTGATATGGTATTATGTGTTTTGGCATAATCCTCTAATCGAAGTACAGTTTGGAGCCTCTTATGTTTTCTTTTTCCAAATTGTTGTATATTGTTACAGCAGCATTTTTGAAAGACGGATATTAAATGCATCATAGATAAATATTTCTATTTTACACATGGGAAAGGTATATTAAGGGCTCAAACGTTAATTCAAATTCTACAGTACTAGAGTGAAATTTAATCTGTTTCTGAGATACGGTAACACAAACATAAACCAGCAAATTGCTAGTTTTCTCTCACATGCTAGGAGAAAAATAGGATCATCATGAAAACTTTGACAGACAAATATATGGATATCAAAATTTTTAGCATTATAATAAATATACCTTAGGATATATTATGCCTCTACAGCAATTCCAGTAATGTCATTACAAGAGTCTGTGCTATGAGTACTATAACACAATATTATTAGTGAGAGGAAGTGAAGAGACTTCTGACAAACTGTCTCCATTTTAAGCCTCTGCTTTCAGGTTGCACATTTCTGAGCTGATATGTAACTCATTGGTCTCACAGATTTTACACAGGCTGTTTAGACTGTCTGGAATATGTTGTGGACTAATACTAATAATGGGAAAAAAAATTGTTTTCCAAGGATGAAGGATTTTATTCCTGCAATGAAATGTCTCGGGGCAGAAATCTGGCAGATGGATGCAGCCTCTGGACCAGAGGCTGTGGTTTCCTATTCCATGAGCAAGGCTGTTTTTTCTTATAAATGCAGCTCTGTGTATAGCAGAGGGATGCCTACTCTCGGGGATCAGCAGAAGGGAATTTTTCCCTCAGGCCCTATGAGTGCCTCCTAGATCTTCTGAATGATCAGCAAGATACTTCCCCCACCTCTTTCTAGGTTCCCAATAGCCAAACTGTCCTGCTTTGTACAAGGTGGGAACGATGAAGGAGCTGATATATCTGTACCAGTGGAGCATCATGGCTTGTTCTGAAAAGGGTTATAGGCTCAGCAATGACTATGGTAGTAGGAGTGCTGGCCTCAGCTAGGAGGGTTTTGATCATGTAGAGAGTCTGGGAAGAAAGGAGCAGAGGAAGGAGGACCTACAGTGGTGCTTTCTCACATATTTAAGCTTATTGCAGGGCGGGGATGACCAGGTGTGGGGTCAAGGTCCAAGCTGAGAAAATAAAGTCAGTATGGGATGTACTGGACCTTGTGGAAAACCAAGAACATAATACAGCTAGACAAAGTAATCATTGATGTTTCTGAGACCTGGTCTATGTGAAAAGATAGCCAAACACAGCATTATTAGGATCAGGACTTGACAGCTCTGGTGCAAGAAGAGGGAAAGGAGCTAACATCATAACCTTAAGGTATATGCTAAATGCCCATTATTTAAATGTTATGTTTTAAGAAGCCACGTGACCATCAGTACACAATTACATCTGTAAATTTGGAACCCAGTTAAGACAACGTCTGGTTTCTTTTAGAAGCACTGCCAGCTGAGAGTTGTTCTGAGTCCTGCCTGTTACTGGATGCCCTTGGAATTAGATATTAAAATATTAGGCTGTAATAGCCTTGCTAGATATCTGGAATCCTGCAGATTGTATCTCTAGTTTTCTGAAATAGCCATTTTCGTTCACCTAGGTTCAAACTGAGGACAGCAAAGCTTTACAGCAGCAGCAGCAAATGTAATGCACCTTGATCTCAAGTTCCAAGCACTACCACACTGCTAATAGCTACAGCATCAGTGGAAAATAATTGTGAGAAGCGAAGTCAGTGCAGGGGAATATCAATGGTATCGATTTAAAATGAAACATTTCTTTGTAGTCTTTAAAAAGACTACAGTTATGTTATAGATGATTTCTCAATGAACAATTTGAGAGCTGCAAGTTATAAAATCTTAAAATAAATTCTTATTTTATAAAAAATAAAAATTCTGTCCAGATGTGAAACCTTTTATAAACTGCCTTTTGGTTCATATACTCTTTGTTGTCTGATTAAACTGCTAAATCCATCATGGTTAATACAACAACAACAAAGTGTCTATTTAAAACAAACAGAGCCTGGATTTAATTCTTTGTATTAGTTTGTGTATATCTCAGTTGTTACTTTCTTTGCCCACTGCTGTACATTTTGATCAGTGATTTATCAGTGCAAAATGAGGTGCAAATTCCTATCAGGTTGTATGGGAGAGTGGCAAAGAGACTAGTTTGTCTGTTTTAGCAAAAGGATTCCTGTAGAACCTCCCTCAGCAAGTCCAGCTACAGCTTCCAGGGATTTTATTGGTTACCTTGTAGCATGAACTGCAAGAAAAGTGTATCCAGCAAGCCAGTTAACATTCAAAAAACCACTAACAAGTGTGTAGGAAAAGACCTACAGTTAACCAATTTCCATCAAAGCTTCAAAGGTTAAGTTCCCATTCTCTTATCCTTTGAATAAAGCAGATACAGAAATAGGCAGAGGGGTCCCTGCTCAGCAACTTCCTTCATTTTTGTTTTATGCTTCATTGTATCAATGCTACTTAGAATGGGTTAAAAGTGACTACCAAAGTATCAAGGCACAACGACCATTAAAGAAGTGATATGTGAAGGCAGTTTGTGTGAAATGAAAGGATGCGCATCTATGGAACTACCCATTCCCTGTCTGTCCTCCATCCAGTGGGACTCAGGTGCCTTTACTCATATCAAGGCTTCCCAAGGACTTGCCAACACAGTTAGATATGTAATCACTTTTGAAAATCTGACCACATACACTTATTTTGTTTATAAGTGTATAACAGAAAAAGTATATAATAACTCTAATTAGAGGGGTCCATTGGACATTTAAATAGAAAACATTGTGAAGCTGACTTCTAAAGCAGAATGTTTAGTTCTCATTCTTACTTTCAAATTTCCCTTAAAATTTTTTTTATGTTTTTTTTTTTGAAATTTCTTGTAACTTTTTTTCCAAACCTGTTATTTGCAGATGGGGAACTACCTGTCTCTTCTACCTATTCCGTGAAGGCTGGGAAAACTCTGACTTTAAAGCTTAAGCCAAAAAAAAAAACCAAACAAACCCAAAACAAACAAAAAAAGACCCTCAAAATTTATAACAAAGCTAAGACATGAATTTACATATCTACAAAAGTCCTTGAGATAAGCTCTTACACATAAATTGAAATTCTGTGGCCTGTTTCTTGTCACTAAGATTTAACTCTGAGGAATACAAATGCACAGGATTAAAAAACCAGCTCTACAATAAATAGTAAATGACATTATCAATAAAAATGAATAACATGAACAATACATGGTCCTGGGCAGAGCGATAGCTTGGAAACACACAGTTTCTTCACTGCTGTTTACACACAGAACTTGGAGAAGCAAATAGCTTGCTTCCTAATGGAGTGTTACTTCTCAGGCCATTAGTGTGGAATTAATGAAAGCAATTAATTTCCCATACTTCTGTAATAACAAAGAAAGGAAGGGAAGAGCTGTCCTCCTCCCACAGCTGATAGCTTTGTTCCTGTGCCTAGATCACAGTCTTTGAGGATTGGACAATTTGGGTTCTGTTCCTGTATCTTCTGCAATATTCTCCGTGACCTTGGAAAAATCATTTGCTCTCTCTGTGCCTTAAATTCCCTTTTCACAAAAGGGAATTAATTACGCTTCATTGTTTCCAGAGAAGTGTCATTAGGCCCAATTAGTTAATGTCTGTAAAGTGCTTTGAGAGCAATCTTTTGACAGATGATATTCTAAGTGCAAAGTGTCACAGTAAAAATTTGTAGCAGTCTGGCTTAGTGCTATTTGTTTAACACAAACAATGATCTTGGCAGTCTAGAAATGCTAATCTGATGTATTGCACAAAGATAAAATTACATTTTGCTGGACTCTGATTCAGCTAGATACCAAATTACATTCCTTAATGTAAACACTAGTTACTGAAATTCTCTATAAAGTTATGCATTTAATTCCCTTGAACTGAAGTCTTACTCATCATTAGTTTCTCTCACCCCAAATAATTTCCTGAGGACTTCCTAAAAGTAATGTTTTTAATTGGTGGGGTCATTGGGAAAAGTGGTATAGAGTAAGAAGAAATGATCAGAAAGAGACTAATGTTTGAAACTCCAGAGTGTGTGTTTAAATGATAAGATCAGAATTAGGCAAAGGAAAGACCACTTTGGCAGCATTTGGAAAAAAACAAACCAAACCCAAGCCAACAAAACCACCAGAGAAGATATGTTTGAAGGCTAGAGTCATCAAGGCAGGCACAACTAAAATTTTGCTAGTTACTGATTATTAAGACCTACAAATGAGAATGAAGACTTTAATATTTGATGGAAAGTACTGATAAGATTTGGATGCAGTGATAGAGAAGAAGGAAAAAAGTCAAAGATTACCACTCATCTTTCAGATCTTAATGGCAAAGATGATGATGCTTTTAAAAAAGAATGAAAAAAAAAATTAAAGGACAATGGACAATAAAGAAACTTGTCAGTGATAAAACAGCACAGACTTTCATCAAAAAATTTGTTCAGGAAAACATGAACACTTTTGCAAGTTTGTCAAAACCCTCTATGAAAACAAGGAAGCTGTACATACTGTTGCAACCTGGAAAGAGACAGGTATAAGATGCAAAATACTAATACCAAAATCCATTTTGAGACAGCTTAATGAATAAGTGAGAGGTGATTTGGTTCAACAGATTGAAACTACGCATGAAAATGGCCCTATAGGTCATTGGAGGTCCATACTGCAACTTCCCACTCAGACTATGCTGAGCAGGAAGGTTAGTGCATCTATGCAGAACGTTTTATGGGATCATGGACTAGAATAATATTTATTATCTTGTACATATGCTACTTTAAAAATATTTTTCAATAACAGTTGATTTAATTAAAATGGCATAAATAAAATTCAGCAAAAAGAAAGTTACTTTTACCTATTATGATCTGTTTACTTACCCTATTTATTGTTACGTTTTTATTTATAACCTATACATTTAGTTAAATAAATTGATTTTGGAGAAACCCAGCATTTAGCTTTAATATATACCTTAAGGTTTTGAGCAATAGCATGTTGGTGTTTTCAAAAGACATTTTTCTGCATTGCTTAAAAGGCAAGGAAGTACAAGGCTGAGATCTTAAAAGAGCAGGTTAGGTGCTAGAGGGCAGCTTTGGAAGTTAGTGCTCTGCATGTCTCCTGTGGCTTGAGGGGCAGAACTTGAGAGGCAAAGTGGATCATCCAAGATCATGCTCTGAACATGTGCTTTCTGTCCTTATAGACTGACTGATCCAAAGGATTAATGGTGGAATTAATGACCTAACTCAAGCCAAACTTTGTGGCTATTTTGCTTCTCTTTTATGCAAATAGTCAGTCTGTGCAAGTCAGTAATTCAATGAATGTACTTGTAAGGTATCTCCTCTAATGTCTGTTGAACTTGATTTGGAAATAGAAGCACTTTTGCTTCTGCTTTGGCCGTAAATCTCAGTTTGGATACAAAACTCCTAATGCTTTTACTAAAAAGAATTAGCAATTACTGTAGAATCCAGATTTTGCAGAGTGATGCATATTAAAAAGAAAAACAACAAAGAAAAACCCCAGTAGCATCCAATTCCACTAAGAAGGAAAACCTCCATATTTTAAGTTGGCAAGATTTTTTTCACTTACTTCAAGGGAAGTCTGGAAAGCTGTTACAGCCATCAGTGACTTCTACGGGAATAAAAAGAGTACATTGGGAAAAATCTAGATTTCATGGTTTGTATTAGCTATGTTCACAAATTAAAGACCTATTTGCAAGCATCAGTTATAGCAAGGTTTAAATGTTCTAAACACAGAATAGTCACTGGAAAAAACAAAACAAGAAAAAAACCCAGCTTGTTTGAAACAACCTAAAGTTCATGCAGGTACGTATAACTTCACATTTTTCACCTGGTGTATTCATTGAACTTCCCACACACAGGCTATTTGGCCCCAGTCAGGGTCCAAAGTTGTCCAATATGTTAATGACACTTCATTTTCAGATAATTAAGAATTGAATGGACTCTGTCTGTATTGCAAAGAGAAATAAAGTGATGCTAGGTCATTCATGGTCTGCTCCTTCTACGCAGCTGTGGAATCATCACTGACTCTCTCTGAGTACTGTAACCCACATGCATTTGTCTGAAAGCTGTTGGCAGATCAACTTTGTCTACTGAACCGTCAATTTTGGGTTTATACCTCCTTTAAGGCCATAAAATGCTCTTTTAATTTCTATATTGGCCTTTGAATAGTTACAGAATGGAAGTATCACTCATGATGGGGAGCTGAGGGAGCTAAGGGAACACCAGCTCGGAAATGCACCTTGAAATGCTGATTTTTCCCACATCATTGTACGTAACTTGCATATTAATATGCACCTCTTCCGTTGTAGACAGTGTGTCTGGTCTGATTTATAGGTCTGGGGACTCAAATCCTTTCTTCAAAATGAGGTATTTGATACTTGTTATCTCTTTGTGGTCTGATGGCTGGGGAAGTACTCACAGTCATCAGGGTCTTTAGCACATTTTAAGCTTTCCCAAAGAGAACTGAAAGTCCTAGGTGTCATGGAATATAACATAAAATAACCACTAACTCCTCTGGTCCGTGGTAGTAATCCAGGCCCCAGTAAAATTTAAGACAGCTGCTGGTGCATTTTTATTGACTTCTCCCTAATCAGAGTCATAGAGCAATGGTACTTCAGTATCACCTGTCTTGTATAGGGACAATATATTAAGGTATTCCCCTCTAACTCTGACATCCTATTTTCAATCTTTCTGGATTCCCGAGCAAGAAATACTGCTTACTTAACTTCCCATTACATTTTTGGATAGTTTCTTCTAAAGAGAGCAAATAATTTACCATTTTTGCTGCAACTTGCACTGGTAAAGCTTTGCACTGGTAATTTAATTCTATATTCATTTAGTTTGAATTACACAGGGAACATCTGCAACGATTCCTAACAATAACTACATTTCAAGACAATTACACAGTAATAACTAGAGCTGCAGGATGATGTCAAAGCCAGAAGAGAAAAAAGAGGCGTGGGCAGACTTTGTGCATGAAATTAAATTTTGTTCTTAATTGGGAAAATGCAAGTTTATCAGAGAAAAGTCTTTGCGACACCACATGCATGTATTTAATATATGTGTTTCTGTATTTGCTGCAACATTTTCTATTGGCATCAGACATTTACATTCATTAGTGATTCTCTGAATCACTGATGAAATTAATGTCCAAATTTTCTCTCCTTCTTAGCCAATTCTTGTTAAGAAGATGAAGACAATGAAATAAAAAAGACCTTGTGAGATTTATCTTGTCAGTCTTCTGGAATTAAAAACTGTGCGAGTCAGGAACTCCTTTCCCTATATTTTCCACTACAGCTTTCTTATGTAGATCCATGGCATCTTTAGGGCATGAGTAGATACTTCCCAAGGGGTACTAATGAATTAATTTGCTTATGTGCATGATCATGTATTTTTGTCTGGAAAATCTAAATGGCTGAGTGGACATTTGTAATGAGTCCAGCAGCTCGAAGAGCAGCAGATTGTAGGTGCATTGCACAAATAGTAAGTACATGTGCCTCAGATCTGGTGAATTTTGGATGTAGATGGTTTCTCATGCCTGTGCAGGAAGTGGAACACAGACTGGCCCCATAGTGCACTCATCTGGATTCTATTCTTTTCAGGCACTTCGATATCCAAGTTTATCAAAACTGTGGAGAGGGTTTTTTGTTTGTTTATCAAATAATTTTTATGCTGCTATATAGTCATCCAGAACATGACAGACATTCAAATTTTACTTTTCCCTTTGAGAAGAGAAAATCTAATGCCATATATTGTGTTTCTGGTGCTTTAATTTCTCCCTCATTCTAATCAGTAAAGACAGAAGGGGAAGACCTATTTTTTTTTTTCCCAAATCTTAAAAAAAATCTACTCAGGATACTATCAATATAAACCACAAAAGTTTTGATTTTTCTGTGTTACAGATCTTTTCACCTGTTCTCATAACTGAACAGGTATATTGCTGATCTTTTCAAAGCTGTCATCTCCTCTAAGGAGCAATAGCACTGTGGTAAATTGTGGATCTCCTAGCATGAAGATAATTCATTCAACTCTCAGTCCTTGCCCCATCTGAATCTGTCACTCAAAATCAGTGCCCCCAGCTCTCTTCACTTGCTATTGGCAAATCCCCATCTCCATCACTCAGTGTGTAGTTGCTTATGTGGAATCACTTCTGCTGTCTGTCAGGAAGCAGAAATATGTTTTTCTGCAATTTTTGTCCATGTCATCTCTTGTAAGTGAAGAAAAGAGAAAGCACTGGAAAACTACAGAGTAAGCAATACTTTCAGTGCCATAACCAAGACTTCTTGAGGGTACAGTACTGTGAGTGAAAAGTCATTTGGACCTGAAGTCCAGGGGTTACCACTGGTTTACAGCCAAGATGAGATAAAAGCCAATACCATCAGTCATCCTGTACTCCTAAGGGCAGAGTGGCATTTGGTGGGGAAGTTTTTCACCTACAGAGGGCCCTCAGTCAGCTTAGAAGGTTTCAGCAAACTCTGAACATTTTGCTTCCTAAAATTTGAGAGGGGAAAAGGCCCACTTAGCTGTGATTTTGGAACTTCAATTTTCTAGGAACCCCTAATCCAAACCACTTGCTTAGCCCCTCAGTCTTTCCTTCTGCTTCTCTTACAGCAGCATGGTTGTGTCTACATTTTTAGTGCTTAAGTCTTACTGAAAATAGTTGTTTCCTTTGTTACTTTTTTTGTTAGTTTTCTTTTTTTTTTTAATGAAAAACCCTGAAGTTTTAATGTGAAAATATGTACTTGCAGAAGATGATACTGAAGCAATGCAAATGCTAAGTTCTACTCATCTGAATGAAGTTTAGTGAATCAGTGTCAATAATTAGTAAGTTTTCACTGCACTAACAGACAAAATGTGTCAATATCAGCTTCCAGGAAAGTAAAGGAAATTCAGACAAATAATTTTTTTCAGTGTTATAAACCAAAGAAAGACGTATTTTTCAGCTGGATAATTGTTTAGCTGAGCAAAAATATATAGGGGAAAGCACCAGAAAACTTCTGAGCTAGCAGCAGTAATACCTACTGCAGTATTAGTGTGTAGTTCAATTATAAAAATGGAGATCTGATAATGTGGCTCTCTACTATCAGTTTCATTCATTGGAGTTACAGTGTGTGTACTCTGTTGCAATCCATATTTTCAGATTGCTCATTAGCATCACAGTGCATCATGTTAGTGCTTAGCAGGAGTATCATATAGCAAACATCTGCCCACAGCTTTGATAAATTTCCTAGGAAAATTAAATGAGAGAAAGATGTGTTTCAGAGTATATTTTAATATTTATCTGATGATCTGGAGTTGCTCTAAGAAAGGGGATAGAGTTACTTGTGCTTGTGAGATGCAGGGAAATATGTAAAATCAGAATTTATGCCTTCGAGTAGTTTTTAAAAATTGTAAATAGGAGGAAGCAATGATTGGTTGTTAAAAATAAAATTAGTCATGTTTAATAATTCATTTTCTACATCTCTCTGACTAATCCAATCTTTTGTGTCCTTTCTGAGAACACTAACACCTTTTTCAGCTGCACAAGGACATGACTGTTAGAAGAGATATTGGTCAAGAGCAATCCAACCAGAATGCAGATTGATGAAAAGATTTCCTGTGGTAGCATTAATAGGGTAGTACATCAGCTCTGTTACAGATATTTGCTTTGCATCTTTGCTATTTCAATCATGTCAGACATTTGGGAAAGTGAGCAATGGGCTTGATGCTTTACAGTGAGAGGTCATTTACCAAAATTGTGCCTACTATGTGGTCTGATAACAGTGGTCTTGGGGAGCCTTTGGTTTGACTACTATGTATTGTCATGCCGCACAGTTCAAGAATTGCCCTTGTGGCTGGAATTCTTCAGCATTTCTAGCTCTCCAGTGCTTTGTCTTAATAGTTGCTCACCCAAAATTCCGAGGTGTGAGTTTATCTCAAAATGTGAGGTCCAGTAAAGAAAACTAAATCCCAAAGAGCCTTTGGCTTCCTTGAAGTAACAAAATAGTGGTCAGGGCACATAATATGTTTCAGAAATGTAAGAACAAGACCTGAAAGGAGCTTTTTCTCCTTTGTCCTGAGCTCTAAAACTACCTGCTAACTTTGCTACTTGGTGATGCTACCATAAAACTAAGAGCCTGCCAGCATTTTATCATGAAAGGATATAACTGAATCTTGCACATTCCATCATATTGAAATTTCACATTTGAGGTCCAAATATCTTTTTCGATTCCCAAGTTTAGCTTAAAAGTGTTTTACTGTAAATGGAAGAACAATCTTGCTTTTTACAAGCTTTATGCTCATGCTGTGGCAGAATTTTATTTTGTGATGCTTTTGGCTTGCTTGTACCTGTTTAGAGTGACATAGCACATAACTCATTTCAGAGCGCTGGGGCTGGGGCTTTCTATATCTTTCTGGGCGATTTTGCATTGATGGGGAATATCTATTGATAATCTGTGGAGCCGGGACTACTCTTTATCTAAACTTTGGATATTCCTCAGGTAGGAGGACCTTGACTCACTACAGGATTTTACCTTCTCCTGCCAGTTCTAAGCAGGAAAGGAAGTCTTTACTGGCACCTCTGTGCCAGAAAAATGGAAGGACCTTTGGCAGGAAGAGGGCAAAGAGTTTCCTTAAGGAAATCTTGAAATTCTGACAGTCCCTCAAAAATCTATTAATTTTGCATACCTGAAGGCTGTGGTCATTTTTGTGGGAAAATTCGTGGACAGCTTTGCAGAATAAACTCTGGAGAACTTCTATTTACACCAGGAGTAAACACACAGATGAATGAAATTTTTTTAAAAATGTAGATTTAAATTCTTGTTGCAGATTATTTGCTAGTAGAAGCGAGTTGTTAAAGTCACGTGGCTTTGCTAGACCGCAGTTAAAGGCTGAAGTTGTCTCAAACTATGGGACAAAAACAAATGAAAGTAATTAGATTGATATTTGAAAGCACTCAAGGCCTTAAATCCTTGTTTTACAAATGTTATCTTCTATTGTAACATTTTTGTGGGAGTTGCCTGCCAGACATGATAATAATTTTTCAAACAGAGATAAAAAAATATGTAAACATTTTAAAAATAACAAGCAAACATCCTTGAAAGAAGGCGACATTAGCATAAGTAAACATAATTCTATCATGAAATATCCAAGTGACTTTTACCTCTTGGAAAGATAGTAACAACTGCTCATGTTTGTTATGATAATTTAAGGTTTCAAAAGCGTTTGTGCAATTTTGAGAGTCAGTAGCTTGTTTTTTAGTAATGTTTAAGATCCACATGTAGATTCATCTAAAAGTATGAAAACAAAGATCTGAAAACTATATAGAAAGTAAGATCTAAGCTGGAACTGGATTTTGCAAGTGACCTTCTTATGTACAATGAGAAAGTAAATTGCATTCACCACTGTGAAGGATCTTGGATTCAAATCTTGGACTGCCTCACAGACCTCTGAAATCTGGAAATACCTCCTTCGGTGTGACTAGCTTTGCAGTAAGTGCTTTTATTAGAAATTTGTGTCTTGGAACTGCAAAATAATACTATTTGGACATTGTCTTTGTCTCCATGAAAATGCAGGCATTTCTGTGTCGGAGAATACTAGATGCAGGATAAAAGTAGTGCATGATAACAGATGTTCTGGGCAGTCTAGTAGAAAACAGAAAAATCTAATTCTAGTGACAAATCAGTTTGGCATGATTGCTGAAACTTGCCTGACATAGAAACACCTACTGAGGGAAAATCACTGCATCAGAGCAAGAGACATGAAAGGAAGTCTTGTTCTAGACTGAGCCTCTCTTACTCAAAAATGAGAACAAAGTTATTTAAAAGCAGAGGGATTGATATAGATCTTAGACTACACTGCTGAGCTATTCTCTTTTCCCCCAACTTGTTATTTCTACCTTCACCCATAGTAAAATAAATATGAGTGACTGCATGCAGAAAAGGCCACCAGAACTTTAACATTTCTGTTATGTTGCCTGTTGGGAGAAATTCAAAGACATGTTGGAGGGTGAGAGGCCTGACCCACTGACTGGACCAACAAGTTCCCCATCACGTCTCTGAGATGTTTGTTCATCATTCAAGCTTTCACAGGGGTATAGGAGATCTCAGGTCTGTGTTTAATCATACAGATGAGGTTACTCTGTATATTCACATTTTCTTACACTATTTTTAAAATTTATTTTTCCAGAACTATCTTTTCTTAGAATATTCTCATCTGGAAAAGCGATGTGAAAGCACCTGTCAAATTTGGAAGGACAAATGGATTGGATTTTCCATAAATCCACTATTGCCTTTTTTTATAAAATGGAAGGCATGGAGTTTTCCAAGATGCACAGAATTTTTAAAGTATTTTCTTTTGTGCTTTAGATCTCTTCAGTACTTCTTTGTTTCCCTCCCATAAAAGATTCCAGTGAAACGGCTTTACGGCAGCAGATATGTCACTCTTTGGAGAAAGAAATTTCTCTTTGAAGGATAGAGTTCAGAAGAGGCTGGTGGTCTGACAACTTGGGAGAGTCTATCCCTTTTTATGGCTTATTTTTTTGGAGGGTGAATGACTGACACCTTGAAATGGTTATTTTCAAGTGCATCTATTTCTATAGCAGATTAAAATTTATTTGCTCTGTATATTGCACTGCTTCCAAATGGGGTAATACCTAATTTGAATGTTTTCTTATGGGTTCCTTTACATCTTATATCCTTGAGGCATTTTCTTACTTGGTACATTATTTGGTGCCCATTTTGCATGTATAAACTTCTTGCCTACATCTTACTCACATTTTCTAAAATATTTTCTTTTTTCCAGGATTGCTGTTCAGATTTTCACCTTACTTTACTGCCTCCTTCTGTTGACATTTAGGTCTATAAGATTCTTAACTGGCTTAACATGGCTATGCATCTTTGCCATGCAGGCTTTGCTGCCTTTTAGAAGTCTGATGAATTTCCTGATTCCTCTCAATCAAATATGACTCAAATGGCCCATTCCAAGCTGCAAATACCTCACCCACCAGGACTTCAAATGGTCTGGTTGGAAAGAGGGGAAGGGAGGATGTAGAACTATCACTCAAACTTCTCCTCTACCTTCCTTTGAAGGGGAATGGTAATGAGAGAGTGGAAAAACAACCAATTCTAAAAATATTCAGACTCTAATCTACACACTCCTTTACTACCCACTCTCTGGGCATGTAAAAGCGACTTTCCTAAACACACATTTTCCAAAGTCTCAGGTCTGTGAATGACACCGTCCTCTCTTTGCAACTTCACAGGTATCTGCCTGCATTTCACATAATTTCAGGGAATATTAGTCCCTTGATTATGAGTATCTCAGGGAAACAATTCACAGTGTTTCTGTGCCCTTGCAGTTTCATCATGTCATTTCTAAAAAGTATTGCCTTGCACCTGAAATGTTCTGTTCCTGTTCAATGACTGCATGATATTTCCTGTTTAACAATGGACAGTAATGGAATACATAATTGAAATAACATTGCTTAGTCACTAAACTCTCCAGCCATCTTTATAACATTGCTTTAATTGCATGAGCACAATGCATTATCTATTATTTGGGAATATTACAGGTGTTAAACCAGTGAGATGAGGAAGAATGAGTGAACGCCTTGGCTTTGCTCAACGGAAGTGAGCATTCTCCTAGGCTCCTTTCGTGAGAATTATATCCAAGTTTCTGTAGGTCTCTCATGTTTCATTACAGGTGGTTTTCAACAAGGCTTACAGCAGAACAAAGCAGAATGGAGTTGAGCAAATAATTGGATTTTACCATGCCCTTCTGTTGCAGGTATTTTAAACGTTGCTCATGCAACTGCTCCAGGCATGCTGGGCTTGATCCATTTTTACAAAATAGTACTTACCAGAGTGTTTTGCTCAGAACCTGCATGGCTGTTGTTTAATGTCTTGTGATGCAGGAGGACTATTTCAACCAATGTCACTCTACCAAGTACTGAGCTATTCAATCTGCTTCAGTACATTCCTTTCTGTCTTTTTCCCTCCTCATTCCCGGTTTATAAGGAGATGTTCATATACCTGAAAGCGTTCTTCATTTTTGTTGTTGCATAGTATTACTATTATGTCTTTTCTCCATGCTAATTTGTTAGTACTGTGACTTTAATTCTCCAGATACACTGAGTCATGCATGGCGTAATGCAGTAAGGGTAACTTTGTATTGTGAATCTGACTGCAGGCCAAGAGCCCAGGGTATGGCTCTTAGCTGATACCCCTTCCTCAAAAAAAGTGAAGAAAATCCAACAGCAGTAACAAATGTTGCAGGCTATAAAAGGGTTAACAGACAATTTTAAAGGATTTTCAGCATGATTTTTCTGTTTGTAGAAATCAAGGATGTGGAGAAACTCAAGATCCACACGTCTGAAAATGTCAGCTGTGCAACAGGGCAGTATTTCATTATGTTTCTGCCAACAAGGCTCAAAAGAGTTTATAAACTTTCCAGTAACTGATAGTCAGGGCTTTAAAAGTGCTTAGGCTTTTGTAATCATTTTTGTAGCCATAGTCCAAGGTTGTTAAGTGTGTATATATGGAGACAAAGGCTTAATAACCTTTTTCAGAAGCAACTTGGTACTTTAAATGCCTCAAAATACTGTTTATTTTCATGCACATCAAAGGACCTGTCTTTTGAAAACCATTGAGATCTTATTCTCTGAAAGAGACTTTCACAGTGCAAGCACTCAAGAATAAAGGACTCTAAGGTGTATTTTCAGTGCTGACAGCACTGAGAGTTGCGTAGCAGTTTCTCACTATTTCTGTGGCTCTCTATGAGCCTTCTTACCATCTTTCAAATGTAACTCTGAATTACAGCCCCTTCTTGACATGTACTCCCAAATGCCCTGAACCCTTCCTCCCCGCAGTGCTGGAAGCTCTGTTGGGAGGGAGGGAGGGATGGTAGCCAGCTATGCCATCTCTGGGCTCTCCTGGCAGTACAAGACAAAGATCAGTAAATCTAAATCTTTCTGTGAGGCAAAGATGATGCATTCCTCTGCTTAGTTCTCTAAATCCGTAGAGACTGCACCTGTGTGTTTTTCAGCTAGTACTGTAACCTGATAGTTCCTACCTCTCAGCTAGGAGTGGATATGCACCCACATATCCTTTTGTCAGATTCGTTGCCTCATTTTATGCTGTTAATGTTCTTGCTCAAATGGAGTTATTTCCTGCTGCTTATGCCCATTGGTTTTTCTTAGTGTGAAGTCTTGCAGAATTCATTTTATCTTTAAAACACTTATATCTACTTGCTTGTGTCTTCTCTGCATAGCCCATTTTATGCCCATGGCAGATTGATGATGTAATTTTTTTGGTACCCCTTGAAATTTTAGTTTTTGCAGATGCTACCAAAGGTACCAGCAACAACAACAAGAATCCTCCCACCTCCTCCCAGGAGGTGAAAAATCCCACAACCATAATCTTGAACTATTTTTCATAATTTAGAAAGATGTTTCAGATAATACAATCTAATACAATGCTACCCACTTTTTTACTTATTTTAACAGAGACTGCTCAGAGAAGCTTCACAGATTTTTTTGTGTGTGTGTGTGTTGAAACAGACATCGTGGAAGTCCCTACATTCTTCTGATCACTCACTTGACTTTCTTTATGACAGCAATTCACTGTGTCACTAGATGTACTTCTGAATACCAGTTCTCCTGCTGTCTTTCACCCCTGAATTGTTGCTGTGGTGATGCTCACCAATGCTACTGTTAGGGGAGTGTTAGGAAATACTAGAGCTCTCAAGGATGAGGGTCATAAACTAAAGTGTTGTCTGCTGTTTTCCTACAGTATTTAAGATTGTTTTAAAAGATTTGTGTAATTATCAGTAATCGGTTTCTTCTATATTCAAAGTCTGTTTGCAGTTAAGTTGGCATCTTAGAATCATAGGATGGGTTGGAAGTGACCTTAAAGATCATCCAGTTCCAACCCCCTGTCATGGGCGGGGATGCCTTCCATTAAACCAGGTTGCTCAGATCTTGTTTCTCATCACTCCATGCAGAGTGGAACCGGTTAGAAAACCTCCTCTTGGTTATTAATTTTCTTTATGTCTGAAATAATGAGGGCTAGTGGTGCCATTCTGCACATCCCCTTCACTGTGACATTGTGTTTCTCATCCCAAAAAGGCAGCAGGCTTGTACCAGATTTGAGCCAGGTGAATGTAGCCAGGTGGATGATGAGGGATTTGAAAGCTGTGTATGAAGCCAGTACAAATATACTAATTGTCCCCCAGTACTGTGCCTAGTGTGTTGAAGCAGAGAAGCAAAATCAATTCTCTTACTAGTGCAAACAGAAAGTTTGTGTCTTCTTTAACAAAAACCCTCTATTATATTTCATTGCCTCAGCCTTTGTTTTTGTGACTATTTTGTGGAAAAGGAACAGAAAAATAATTAGAAAATAATATACCAAGCCAGAATTTAGAAAAAAGACTATGATAAACATACTGCACTTGATGCTTTCACCTGACTCTTTGGTGTAGCTATTTGTTTTCCTTTATCAGCATCTCTAACTACTTCTGTTTCTAAGACCTCCTGCTCCTCTGCCCAGCATTTGCAGTCTCCAAAAATTTGTGGCTACCAGGAGACTGTTAGCTTATATTTGATGAGAAAAGCTGAATAAGGAGTTGTTTAATGTTTTCTCCTGCCTCTTGTTGACCTTTTCTCAAGAACTGAAACCTGAAAGGGGCACAGCTACTTCTGAACAGTGACGAAGGCAGCTGTGGAGCTGGGGGGAGGACAAAGGCCTAGACTGTAGAGTTAAAAGAAAAAAGAAAACCCTGACGTGTTATGCTTTGCTCCTGCTGCTGAAGCCCTTGTGTTTCAACTTTAATTGCATGCAGCAGCATAAAGCACCTTTTCATCTCTTTTTCCTATTTACTTTTCCTAGTTCTCTTTATTTACCTACTACTGTTGTTGTGCTTTGTCAGGCCCAAGTATCTTTAAAGGCAATCACCATAAAAGAAGACGAGTTTTGTTAAGCTCTCTAATGAGTTCAGAGTTGGGCTCTGCATAGGCAGACCAAATCTCCTACGTGTAACAAGCAGCAACACTTGGTTTGAAGAATGCAAAAATCTTCACCAGTCAATGAGCTGTTCTTCCTAAATTATTTCTGTTGCCAAGTTTTTCTAATTAGCCTGTATTTGCCCATGTAGTAGCAGCATGAAATTACTATTTTATAAGGTGTTTATAAAGCATCTTGCCTCATTTTCTCTTCCAGAAGGCAAGAAGTGCTAGCATAATCATCATCTTTGCATGGTTCTGATAGATATTGGCAGCAATCAAAGTATTTGGTAAGACTTAAGTAAATGTTCTACCACAGGAACATGGTAAACTCTTAAAAGAAGAGGAAATGTATTCTCCAAATTAAAAGCATATTTATTATTTGCATTGGTCCAAGCTATAAAGTTGTGCAACAATTATTTGACCTCTCTGCTTTTTCTCTGAGAGTTCCACCCAAAATCTGCCATCCCCCTAAGAAGAAATCATGCTCTTAGAGTCCAGAGGTCAGGCAATTAGCATCTACCTATATATTCACTGGTTTCTTGTGTCATTTCTAGGCTGAAGGTTGTTTCACACTGGGCACTGGAATTGAGTCCCTTATTGTGGGAGAAGGGAGTAAATTCAAAAGGGATTTAATTAAATCAGGATCTACCCACTGCTCTATATAAAAATATCAGTGATTTGGCCTTTTAAGCATCATGGTTCTGTAAACAAAAAATAGTGAGAAAGCTGAGTGTGTTGAAGGACAGTGTGGAGTTTAATATTATTGCTCCAGGGTTCTACAGGAAGTTGTGATGGTGATCAAATAGAAGGCATCCCAGTGTCCATCTCTTCTGCAGACTTCAGAGCAGTTTCTTTGCTGTCTTTAAGCTTTGAGGATGTTTCACAGTTTTCTAGGATGTTGCTATAAGAGTAGGAATTCTTCAGATCATAGAGGAAGGGAGTGCATTACAATTTTTATGGCCATTATGGATCTACTGTTGTCAGAAAGGTACTGTATGTCTGTCTTGTGCTTAGAAACTTGAAATATAAATATTTTTAAAAAAATAATAATAGATTTTAAATCAAAGGAGCTGATAAAATTTTCCTGTCTGAATCTTACACTGGTCTTTATCTTTTTCCCCCCATTTTTGGCTTGTTTTTTTCATTAGTTTCACTGGGACAATGTGGTGACAGACAGACAACAACTTTGTTCATTTCAATTTATATTTTTACAAGAGGAAATAAATTGGTTCATTAATCAATGTTAATTATTTGTTAGACCCCCAAGGAAAATGAACCATTCAGCTGATTAATCACTCAGTGAATTTTTTAGTGGCCTTGTAATAGTGTGTGACTATATAACATTATTAATTGCTGTTTTGTTCTCTTGTTCTTTATTACTGATATGCAAAAAGCCATCAGTATATTTAGAAATTTCTTCATGTGTACACAGAGGAATTGAGAAAATGCAGCCAATACTATCCTTGCTCCAGAGCTGCTAGAGGTGCTCGCCTGGCCAGATTTTGGCAGATGTTATAAATAATGTCTAGTCCACTTTTCATTTCTGTAAAATGAACAGATTCTCTTTTCTTTTTACAAAAGTGAAAAATGGACAAGGTATTGTTTCTTAGCAAAGTACTTGGCCACAGAGTGTGTAGTTTTATATCAGAAATAAATGCAATTTCACTCTGCCTTAACATGTGTTTGGCAAGTAAATACAGGGTCATAGAGAAGTCAGAAACCTGCAAAAAATTTTATTTACTTTTCATTTAGGAAAAAAAAGTGGAAGGGGAATGAGAGCAGTGTTGTTTTAGACAAAGAAACTGTCACTTATATGCTGTCCTCGCTTTAATAGGTGTTGACAGAAAAATAAAACAAGAATTGTTTTTTTAATGAGACATAAATAACCTCATTGTTGCATATGTCATATTTAAGCTGCACAGTCCAGTCATTTTTAAATGTTCAACCCTTAGCTAACGCTGTGTCTGTTCACAGATTTAAGTGTGTCACTACTCAAATCTAATGAATGTACCCCAAATGAGTCTGGGGCACATTATACCTCTTGTTATCTCAGCTTCTCAAGAGTAGCAGAGGCATGAGTCAGACATGTGCCTCTGGGTTGACCAAGGCTAATTTTCTACTGGGCTGCTCCAGCAGAAGTGCAGTCAGCAGCTGAAGGGAGGTCACTACTTACAGGGACATGGGATAGGAAGGTTGGAAGGTCAGCTGTGAGATCAGACCAGGGTGCTCCTGGCCCTTGGCCCTCCAGGGTCCTCCAGGCCCTCCTGGTAAGGGCCTTACCCAGCCTAGGCTTGCAGACCTCCTAGGATGGAGACTGTGCAGGATCCCTCTGCTCATCCCTTGTGAGGACTGGAATACAGCCCAATATCCAGGATATAGTGCCCAATATTGCCCACTCTCTGTAACAAAAGTGACATCACCAGACTGGAGAGAGGCCAGGGGATGGTCACTTAGGTGGCAAAGGGCCTTAAGCCTGTGTCCTGTGGGGCACCTGGGGCAGACTAGCCAGGAGAAGAGGATGTTGAATCACAACTGACCACTACTTAGAGAAGTTCTAGTGAAGATGGACCCAGCTGCCTCTCTGAGGTGCACAGTGAAACATCAAGAGGCAGATGACACAGGTTGCCACAAGTGAAACTCCATTTAGATACAAGTTAAAAAAACCCCCCAAATACAGAGCATAAGGTGATGAAATTTTCATCCTAGAGACTTTCAAACCTCAGCTGGACATGGCTCTGAGCAACCTCCTTTAGCTGAAGTTAGCCTTATTTGGGGGTTGGATTAGGGACTTGCAGAGGTCCTTTCCTACCTAAATTATATTACAATTTTATAATTCAGAGTTTTGAATGAATAAATAGAAAATTCAAGGCAAACTTGATAGTTGATTCCGAATTATTTCATCCCACAAACATTGCTTTCTTCTGAAATATATACTTGGTAGGCAATTCTCACCATATTTCACAGACAGGAAAAATTCTGTTCTCTTTTCTGGATTTACTGCAAAGATTCCTTTTTCTGGTTTTAAAAAATTAAATGGTAGATAAAATAACTGGGATGTTTATTTTTTTTTTTGAATTAAGATAATTCAATTTCTAGGGGTCCCTCATCTGGTACTTTAACAGGAACAAAGCTCATCATGACTCCCTTTGGACATTGTGACTTAAGAAGATAGAATTCAAAAGCTCCTAAATCCTGAATGGCACTTTAGTGAATGACTGGAATTAAAAAAACATAATTATTCATTGTTTGATTTTTAGATAGTTTAGTTAATTATTCCTTTGTGCAGCTCATCACACAAGTCACTCACATGACTAATAAACTACTGTGTGTAAAACAGTTACCCCAAACCTCAAAATGACTCATCTTAAACAGCTTTTCCATAGGACAAGCTATTTATTTGAAGAAAATAAGAAAACAAATAACAGATATCTGTAGATAACAGATTCTTGGGACAGATAAAATGAAGAAACATGCCTTCTCATAGAACTTTTAAGCCAAGGGACACATTCTTGTTTTCCTTCTTAACCTGTTCAAAATGCAATGAAATAAATTATTCATATATTTGTGACAATCACCACATAGTAGACTTCCATGAAGCCTGTCAAACTACACAAGACTACAGAAATTGCTCTTATGATGTGTTCTTGCCTGGTAAAAGAAGGACATGCCCAAGGGCTTGCTCTGCTGAAGGTTATGGGGCAATTTCTGAGGGTAAGACTGATTAAATATTTTGAATAAACTAAGTGCAGGTGTCCAAAAAATGACAGTGCTCATCAGTTAGTATTGATAAACTCAGTACTGATGAGCCTGAACAGTGATATTTCGGCCGTGCTCTGCTCTGACAATGGCACTGTGTTTTTTTTCTTTCCATGAGCTCCCCTTCCATGTTGCAGCCTCTCCTTCCATGAACGGGAGCAGTTGAGTTCTTGTGACCACCCTACAGTCCAAAGCTTGTCCTCTGCTCCCCATACAGGAACCAACAGAGGCGACAAGGGCAGACCAGACCAGGGCAAGAACTGAAGACAATCACAATTCTCTTACCACATGCATTCTCTTACCTGCCCTACATGCTTTTTTCTATCACTTGCAAAGCTGTTTCTTGTAAAAAAAAGAACTTGGGGTCTGTTTAACAGTGATTGTACATTTTCTTGCTGACAAAGAAAAAGTGAGCTTGAGCATTGATATGCTACCACCATAACATTGTTTAAGAGGACAATGGCAAGGTAAAAATAACTTCTGTTAGAATATGTTTCTTTTTATGCGATGAAACAGATCCAAATGTTATAAATAAGGGGATTTTTAAAACCAAATTATCTCTCGCTGTTAATAGTGATTTGTTTGTCTTGTATCTTTCTCATCAAGGACAAATAAAACACATGGGTCAGTGTCACTCCTGAATTATCTGCAGGAGGTTGACACAAGTCTCTCCACCCACAGTGTAACAACACTGCAATAATTAGGCCCAAACATGGCAGGAATATATTTAAATCCTAGACTTAGAAAATCCTAGAAATCCTAGAAAAATGTTTTAATTGGAAGTAAACAAAAATTTTAGGAAGGCTTATTAGTGACCTCATCCCTGATAAGTGCAGGAGTTTTTACGAAACTAAAACCAAAACTTGACAGCATTCCTCTATACATGGGGGTGAGGATTTACATAAAATTTGAACATGGTGGAGCTATAGGGGACAAAAGCTACAATATAGGATTACATTAGTTTAGATCCTAGCACAATTATTAACACTGACAGATAATTTTGCTTGTTTAGATAAGAAAGACAGTTTTATTGGCTAAATTATATTGCCCCATCAGCCTGGTACATTGCAGCTCCTTTTGTCTCTCTGTTATTGTTATCATCTTTAACCCCTGATTCTCTGATATTTAGTGTTCAACTCTACCCCAGCTGCTCTAATAATTCATGTTACAAAGTGGATCAGACAGTGTAGCTTCAGAGATCTACTTTTTCCACTGTCAGTCAGTGATGAGTGAGATTACTGATGACTTAGAAAGGATAAAATCTAGCTTTATTAAATTACCTGTCACCTTTCTGTCTATTGTCTGAAGCTATGCAATTCACACTTATACAGACTGGAACTGACCAAAATTCTCAAGTCCTTTATAATGGAAAAGTGCATTTCTCATTCTAAGCAATGTCACATACAATCTGTCAGTGTATTCTCAGAGAAATGGGCTTAGTGTTCTTCTATTTAGGTATGTGCTGTAGTATTTATAGAATACCTTCACATTTTGTTTTTGAAATAAATATTACATACTCAGGGTTCCTTCATACAAGAATCACACATATGAAACATTTATACATGTTCATGTTCGTTCTCTTCTTTTTTTTTTTTTTCATGTTTGCATGTTTGCTTTATACATAGGCTGGATATTCCACTAATTTAATTCCTAATTCTGGTCACTATTTCTCACTCTGCCCTTATACCATAATCATTTATGGGTTTTTTTGGACAAAAGCAGAAGCAAGAGGAAAAGAAGTAGAAACAAAATCTCTTCTCTTGAAGTGACATGGCTCTCTTTCAGTGTTCACTGTATTCAGACTACTCATTTTTCACAAGTCAACTGATTTTCTGAGGCTAGAAGTAAATAAGAGGGGTGTCAGACATTTCCAGGCTTTTTAGCTGAAAAAGTTACTGACAGGCATTTCTTTTCAGAGAGCAGCTAAAACTGCATGACAACACCAAAGTGCTCTTGACTGAGTAGAGAAAAAGGGAGTCCTTCAGACGCACTTTAAAGCTTCAGCAGAATTCATAAAAGCCCTCAGTACATGTAGGAGTAAACAAATACATTCATAATAGTGCCTTGGGAGAAATGGAGCACTGTGGAGCAAGAACCTCAGTTCTTCTAAAGTATTTGATGACAAATCCAGACCTAACAACCAGAACAAGATTTTCATGAGACTCTGGGTAGGAGTTTATAACCTAAACATGAGCATCTAGTGCAAATTTAGCTTCCTTAAGGCATCCAAGACATTACCTACAGTTGGTTGATATAACAAAAAGTATGCACTGTCACGTGATGGCAGAGAGAGACCTACCTGAAGGTAATTCTCTTCTGTGTATTTTGTACATGGTTCCTTACCTGCTTTACTTCTGTAATTGTTCCTCCAAGTGTTTGTGACCAAGGTTTAACTCTTCCTGTTTTAATAGGAGGTAGCTTGTATTTATTGCAGGCTCCTTAAATGTTCAGTGACAGGCTGTGTGAATTCCCCTTGTTCTACTAAACACAAGTACACACAGATTCCAAACCCAGAACCTTCTCTAACCCAGTACCATAATAAAGATTGGAAAAGTTAAGTGCATTTTCAAAGAAGGTTTCAAGATCCTTCAACGAGTCATATCCTTGTGTGTTGGGTAAACAAGGAGGCCTCTCCATCTGATGCCTTTCTTGCTGAGGGCAGACATGTAGGGCAGGAGTAAATCCTGCAATGCTAAAGGGGTATCTGGCAAATTGCATCTCCAGATTAAGTGCTAAACCTCCTCTCTCTGTGTGATTTTGGGGATGGATAGTAAGAAGTCTGGTGAGGTCTTCCTTGTCACCTTTGATGTAGCACTATTGCTGCTGCAGTGGCTAAGAACATATTTTAATCAGTTTCAAAACAACTTTTTTATACCCATTTGCCTTCTGATTGCCCTCCTTTGCCCTGCATCAACTTCAACCTTTCTATAGTGTTAGTTACAGCAGTTTAGATTTAGGTACTATAAACCTAAAGTGCAAAAAACTTTCAATGCAGAGCAGCACGGGCTACTCTTCTGTATTGCGTCCTGATGCTTTTGTCTGTCTGACACCTCTGTTATTTAATTGCTTTTTGAAATAAAAGAGAGTGAGATATTCCCCAAAGATGGGTGACAAACCAGCAGACCTTCAGTGTTTTCAGACTATCTCCTCAGCTTAGAAGTGCAAGAAATGAGACTTAGTCATCTTGTACAGGGTGGTGGCCCTCAGTCTCATGAAGAATTTTAAGACCTGTCCAATGCCTCCCATCAGCTTTAAGTCAAAACTGAGGTTGTTGTTGGAGCTGACTAAAATTGTTCAAGCAGTTCTAAAATTCCTAGTCAGCAACTTCTAGCATTATATATTGTCCTCTAGCCCTATGAAGGATATTTTTTGATACACATATAGATATATACACAATATATACACAATTTGTATACTATAATAAAACATAGCACACAGAACACAGAGAATATAAAATATATGTTGTACATATTACATAAAATAAAATATAAAATGCATAGTACATTATATATAATGCTACATCATTTTATAGAAACACATTTTATTTATGTTCACCTGATTTTATTAAAAAAGCTTCATGCTTTTTGCTGTTTGGTGCATTCTAAGTAGTATTGCATGAAAATGAAACTTTATCACATGAAAATGAAAAATAGACAGGATTTAGTTTGGGAACTGTTGAACTGAGAACTGGTAAGTATTACGAGCTTCCTTCCGCCAGCTGTTACCAAAAGGAGTCAGTTACTTGTCAGAAAAAACTCAGAATGTGCTCTCATTGCAGTATGAACTCAGAAATTTAGAATTTCTGCAGGGAAAGCATATCTTCTTGATGGGCCTCGACTACATCTCTACCAATAAATTGTGTCTCTGTCTTTTTTTCTGGGAAGTAAAAAGATACATGGTGTGAAGGGTTATTGATTGTAGGATTGTAGCTTATACTTTTTCTTCCTTTTCCTGCAGCATGGCAACAAAGATAGGGTTTATTCCAGACCCTGAGATCTGTACTTGCTACTAGGTTTACAACTATTTAGACTCATGGATTGCAAAAGGAAAGTACTCACAAATTTTCATCTGATTTTTAAAAATTTTATCTGGAATAAAACATTTAAGTAAAACTGGTGTTTTTTTGTTTTTTTTTTTTTTTAATCCTGAAGCAATATCCATTCCACTGTTAAATTATGCTTCTTAAATTTTATTTTCTTAATAGTCAATATTTTTAATGTGGTGATTTAGAGGAATATTTTTGAGTTTATTTGATTAGAATGATTTCAAACAGAATTAAAAGCACACTGTTTTTTCTAGCCTTGACACGGTGGTCTTTTACATTCAATATAAACGCCCTGAAACTACAAGCTAAGATCTTTTCTATATCAGAAAAATCTCTGCTGGACTTTCTGATAGATTCTTTAAAATTCTGGTTTTCTTTAATTAGTGTTGTCACATGGGAGCCAATTTCCAGTAACAGTTAGAAATATACTTAGTGGTTGTCATATTGATTTTTATTGAAGCTATACTGGGACATAGCTGGGGGCGGGGGGGGAGGAACTTGTTTACATTTATTGCAGACTTTTTTACTTTAGAACTTGTGTAAATCTTAGGGACAGTTTAGAAAAGATATGCACCAATACAGATGATAAAATACAGCGATAAACACTCACACAAGATTTCTGGCAAAGTTCCTACAGATAATTCTTTATTCTTTGCCTTCCAATTCCTGCAGCTTAATATATTTTGTATTAAAAGTAAAAAAGTCAGTGAACCAAAGTCTTTTGGCTTTCTAGCATTATATCTGTTTTTATTAAGTACCAGTCATATGTAACATACTGTGTAAGAGAATGACTTTCCGAAGGGTGGGAAGAGATGTCCAAACACACATATTCTGCAGGGAAGAAGAGGCCTATATTCTTTCAACATGTTCCATGAATCAGGGCATGAAAAAGTGATTGGCGTTGATCTATTCATTTTCCATGCTGAAATGGGTATTTCTTTCAATAAATGGCTAGAAGTAATGGGACACTGATATTCCCTCGTATCTGTCATGGGTGGTCTAAAAGTAGGAACTTATTTTCACTATGGGCTGAAGTCAAATCATATTAGATAATTTGCTACTGATTTAGAAAGCAAGCCAGTGGACAAGTATCTAGATATTCTTCCTGTGCCAGCTTTCTTTTCAGGCAATTATTTCCAGCTACACTGAACTTTACTGTGAACCCTGACTGTCACAATCATAGTGGGAACAAATACCAAATCCAAGAGCAGATAGTGTGAAGAAGACTTTAGGACACTTTGATCTCATTTTACACAAGCTTTTGAGAACATTCAGAAATTCCTTGGTTTCATCACTAATGCCTTACTGATGTTCAGTTCATTCTTAAGCAAGTTGCCTTAGTTGCCAATAGTAGTAATAATAAAAATCAGAAAGTCAATTCATGTCTAACTTTGGTTTAAAGACTAGGAATCTGATACAGAAATTATTCTTTGAAATAACAGAAAAATATTTCTTTTATGCTTTTAATAGTTTTCTCATAGAATTCTCCATAGATTTTTTTACATACATATTCTTGAAATACTGAGGAAAAAAAAGATTTTGTAAGGAAAGGTTCTATAAATAATTCTAAAGCTGTAGAGTGATCCTAAGAAATTTGCTATAAATCACTGTTTAAAGTAAGCAGTCTTGATTATGCTCAATGGACTACATGGATCATTTGCTTCTCCTTCATGTCAGGTAATTGAATGGCCATAAAAATCAGCAAACTGAATGTTCAGACTTGCCAGTTAAAGTTAGATTTCTGTGAATGTTCCTCAAAATATGTTTGAATTTAGCATTTTGCTAACAGTACTGCCAAGAAGCATGTTTTATAGAATACTGAAAGAAAATAGGAAATAATAATAAAAAGAAACATGAATATGCCTCAAGGTGAAATCTTATTTTGTAGGACCAATTGATTAATTCAGATGTATTCAGCCACATGCATTAATTTGGGCAGTATATTAGTTTATGAGTGCTTGATGGTGTGCTTCTGATGGCTTCTTAGTAGCAAGCCATGTTTTTATATCTATTTCTATAAGCTTTGCTTCCATTTTAACTATGTAGAAAAACCTTCATGAAACAGTTAAAGTCCAGAGTACTTCCATTTTAGGTAAAAATTCAGTATAAAGAATTATAGAAAATTTAGTTTCCTTTATCATCATCTACATGTGGCAGTCAACGATCATAGCATGCTAAAGCCATAACAAGAATGGATTTCCTGGAAAACCAACTTCTGTCAAATATGCAGTACTATTTATTTGTTTTAAATTAATATTTATCTTCTTGATTCAGATTAGGATCCTACTAAAACAGTTACAGCAATAAAGTGGTCCTTCATTTTAAACTTAGGGAGAGCACCACTTCATTTCCACATAGGACAAAATACTTTTTGGGTTTTTTTCTGTACTTTTTTTTCCCACAGAAAATATGTGGAAGAATATATGCTTCCTTTTATATTTTAACTATTAGAAGACTTATGCAGAGCCAGTTCTTTCAGATGGGTGGAGGGATTCAGATCTACAAATCTCTATTTTCTCAAAATACCACCTATGAATGATCACACTGTATTATTTCCTATTATTATTCCCCATTTTTTGTTTTTCTTGTCAGCCTTTTTTTTTTTAGGTAATCTTAACATTCCTTGTTGAAGTTCTCCAAGTCATACAACTGAAAAGGTTTGCTTTGTGTACAATCTGAACATTTCATTCTGAGTACCGTTTTCTAGGCAGAATGAAGAACTACAGCTTAATTTCTGGGGTTCAGAATAGCCTCTGATATTTCCATGAAGATTTATTGCACATTTGATACTGTGCAAACATATCCTTGTTTGTACATAAAGCTCTCATGAATAAACATCTGCATTTATGTGCTGAATTGCAAATACTCTTTTAACTACAGAACTGATGACCTTTAGCTTAAAAAACTATAATTTTGAATGCTGTCAGGCCTCATTGCACTTTGTACATCAAACCGGAGAATTGCTGACCCAATCAGCTACCACAGGACTAAGACTATGAAGGAATAGGAGAAGTGGACATGAACATACTGATAAAGACATAAAGGAAATTAAATAAATAGTAAACAAAAAAGAAGCTACAAGAAAAGACTTTCTGATTATAACTCAGAAGTTATATTTATTTTAAAAACCAGCATTTTGGCCTTCGAAGTAATGCAGACCTTGGTGAAATTACTGCACATTCTATATCTTGTCCTTGTGACCCTTCTTTTGCAAGCAGAATATGAAGCTGTTAATTAAATAGCTAGGGACTGTACATCGTAAGTTGATTTACAATATTAGGAGCTACATGAATTCCTTACTTTGCTCAGCTCAGCCAATTTCAAAGTGGTTTCCTTTAATCTTCATTTACTGGAATTTCACTCTAGCTCTTGCTAATATTTATGGCAAGCTGCCTGCTGCAGTGATGGGTTGCTGCACCTTTTGAAAGATGTAATATAGGCTTGGCATTCTTGTTTTCTAGAGCAGAGATGTCAGCTTAGGGAATTTAGATGATATATGTGCCCATGAAATTAATAGCTGTCTGATATCAAAATACAGTCGCAATATTAGTTAGAAATTAGCTAGGGTATTAGTATTTTATTCAACAATTCAATAATATTTGACATAAACTATTAATATTTGATTTTAAAAATGATGTGTGTAAAAAGATAGGACATCCACATACATGAGAAAAAAACAATACAGCCTATCAGGTGTCTATAGAAAGAATTTATTAAAACTTTTAATAGCTCTCCTATTTCTAGAGATTACTTGGAAGTATGCATTTCAAAATTCCATGTTTAATTTTTTAGTGAAAATGCATTATTGCTTTATTGGACATATTTTGACACAACATTTCCCCCTTAAAATAATAATAATAATAATAATAAAGCTGTATTACTATTTGCAGTGATGTTGAAGTAAATCTATCTACTTCTATAAAAATACTTGTGTGCAGGAAAATTTAATTAATTACATCAGGTTTCATATTGAATTGCTTGAATGCCTCCACAGAAGTATTCTGAATCAGCCTATTTGGGAGAATCAGCTTTACATAATTAGGCAAACACTTTTGTACTTGAAGGTAAAAACATGCTTCCTTTCCTGATTACAGTGTCTGATAAATTCTCCACTAAACTCCTGTACTAAACTCATATTGAATTCTTTTCCCAACTCATTTCCAACAGGTGTATGACTACCTACTTATTATAAACATTTAAGACTATTTAAAAGTACATGAGACAATACATTTCAATATTCCTTTGCTTCTTTATTTCTCTGTGTGTTTTGCTTTAACTACATCAAGGTCATTTAGTTCCTTCAGCATTTATTGCACCTGTGTTTAATACTGAAATTGTCTCTTAATGGCCAAGTAACACAATAGACACGGTAGTTTCTGAAGGTTAATTGTGAAAACCGATAGAATTTGCTACAGTGATTTTTAACATCAAAGCTTAGATTAAAGAAACAACAGTCCCAGCTCATTACCTACAGTTGTGCATTCATTCCATTTCCCCACATATTATTGTGATGAGACATAGAAATAAAGAAGAGGAAAAGAAAGCTTAATGGCTTGGGATGGAGGAAAGGGGTTGCCAGATTTCAGACCAGACAAAATTCAGTCAGCTGATGCAATGCCACATTGCTGTATTATATAACTGACCAAGGTCGCCTTGCCAATAGCAGTTCAAACGAAAATGTTAAAGGGTGTGCACATTTATGAAAGAAACTAGATATGACTAGATTTTACACTGAATGTGGATTGATATCAGTTATGCAGATACCTAAAGTATAGATGCTTCATATGTGTTTAAATGAGTAGTTCAGTTAGGCTCTTATCTCAGTGTTCTGAAATATGCATAAATACTTGTTTCCAAAGCAGTTCAAACTATGTACCACTAATGCTACAATTCAGTATGAAGAACCCCAAGCTTTCAGTGATCATGTAAGCCCCAGAACTGAAAGCAACATAGCCATGACAACACAATTAAATAGCAGAGACATGGATGTACAGTGTCTTGGGGATGTCACTTAGGAGCCCTGAGCTCCTACCTCTGCACAAGGATTAACTGGGCTATGGTGAATGCACCAGCTAGTTTAGCCTTTCTGCCCTGTGCTACATGAAAAATGTAACTTGGGCCCTTAAGCTTCAAAATTAATGCAGCTGTACAGATGCTAGTGAGATTGTGGTGCAGTGAAGACATGGGTTATTGTGAGGAAACATGATTACTTCAGTGGGAAACCATAGCTAAGGCCGTCATCTCTTTGGTTTTTTTCAGCTATGTTTCTCTAAATCATCTCGGTGTTTCTGGAAGCTGATGGCAATTTGCCAGCATTTCTAAAATCATATCAGTCTTGGTAAAATAAAAATCAAATCAAAACAAAAAATTCACAATATATCAACATATTTAACACATTTGCAAGGAAAGTCAAGCTCTTTCCTCACCAACCACATCAGAAATAAACTTGGCTGTTAGTTCTTCAAAATAATCCCCTCATCTTTTATTCAAAGATTGTTTGTAGGCTCACGGTGTCAGGGTTAGCATAATTTCCTATGAAGCTCTTAAGATTTCAGAGCTCAGTCTTTTGTGGTCAACATTGCTGAGCTTTGTGTTTGTAACTAGGAATAGATTGTCAAAAGAGCTGGGCTTCTTGATCTCATCCAAAGGGCAGTGACTTATTTTCAGAAAACATGACCACGAATTCCCCATAAATTTGAGATTTTACCATATTTATATTATAAATTTAGACTGAATAAGACCATATTTGGTGCAGGAATTAGGAAAGCTGAAGGTTAATATCCCTGCTCTGAGCTAACCCTGACATTTGCTAGTTTCTTTGGATTGCCTGCTTCCTTCTTTTCTTCTCTTCCTTCCATTTGTTTTTTCCCTCCCTCCATACTGTGGGAGTCAGGAAGAAGGCTGTATATTTATGAGAGTGACCTGATCACTTATCTTTGTCAGCTATAGTCTTGGGATGAAATGTCAAGGGGTGGTGAATGGAGAGTGACTGTAAAGTAAGCCATGTTCAGAACAGGGATTCTTCATTCAATAGACAAGTGAAAAAAGAAATTCCATTAAAAAAATTCCAAACTGTATGTGAGGTATTAAAACTCAAAATAGCACTAAACACATCCAGATAGCAAAGCAAATTTCTAGTATTTAAATAAGATTTCATCAGAACAGAAATGAATTCCAGACAGCACTAAGCTGGGCTTTGGTGTTGATCTTCCTGACGGTTGATAGGTGCTACAGAGGGATCAGGACAGGCGGGATCCATGGACTGAAGCCACTTGTTTGGGGCTCAACAAGGCCAAGTGCTTGGAGGGATTTACAAGACAAGTATATGTGGCACTTAGGGACATGGTTTAGTGGTTGACTTAGAAGGGATAAATTTACAATTTGACTTGATGATCTTAGAGTTCTTTCCAGATCTAAACAATTCTATGGATTTACGATTCTATGAGTTATTTTGCCAAAGCATGGGAAGCTGGAAAATAGGGCTACTTGCCAAACAAGAAGATAAATGACACAGAAAGTTACTTTCAAGCCAAAATATTTTGGAGTCAAAACTCTATACCAAATTTAAAGGAGCTGTGTTGAAATGACGAAATGACAGATTAGAAAAAAAGCCTTGTAAAATATTTTAGGTATGATATTAAAAAGAATTGAGAGTACCCAGGAAATCACTTGAAATCACCAGGGAAGATGAATATCTGATGTCTCATTATGTTTACTTTAGAATGTATGGGAATTGAAACATTACTGTGTTGACTGTTTTTGAAGAACTATAATTCAGTACAGAATTTTCTGATTTTCTGATGGTTATGTATTCAGAGTTGATATTGTTTTCATAGCAAATTTGTGCTTTTTTTAGTTCCACTGTCATGTTGGTTGTATGAATAGATATTGGTTGCATGAATAGGTCATGCAAACTGACAAAAATAATGGAAAATATGTTTCAAAACCATGTGTGATATGTAGTCCCAAATAATTAATTAAAAAAAATTTGATAAAACATGAAGATATATACAAATATAGATTGAAAGGAAAAGACACCAATTCTGAGTAGTCAAAAGGATGTGTCTACTATCCCTATTCCTGTCTCATACAGTTTTTCTCTGGCAGACAACAAGCAAGGCCTAAAAACTTTACGCCTGCAAATATTCTTAAATGTCTATGAGAAAAGTACCTTAGATGCCATTCAATAAAATGCCATAAATTGTTCATTCCAAAGAGCAAGTAATCATTTCAGACACACATAATGTGACTTTGTTCTTGTAAAGATATTACATAAAGCATTCCCAATGAAAGCATTTTGATTTTTCATTAATAATTTCAATTTTTTGTTTAGTAAAATATATTCTGTGAGGTGTTGAGTAAACTCAGCTCTCATATCAGGCTCTGCTTGTAAGTCCATTTCAGGCAATTAAAAGACTCATTTATTTGAATCAGTTTTTTGATGCAGACCTAAATCAATAGAAATTGAAAGATCTCAGTGTTATAGGTTCATACCCCCAGAATATCTTCAGTGACTTGGATTATTTCCTTATATTAAAAAGAGGATTAGTAGAGTGTTAAGTGGAGGGAAGCATAAGAGAAAACGTACTCTGGATCTAATTTTTTGATATTAAAAAATGTAATCTGTCTTTACAATATAGCCCATTAATTTCCTACATAAATCATAACCACCTTGAGTGTGATCAAAACAATAAAAATTGCTAATTTTTATCTGAATATTAAAGCACATAATTATAATCCTAGCTTCTGGCATATCAGAAATTGAGTCTTCCATACATAGTCTGACATGTAGTAGGAGACACTCATACAAATTAGTCTTTTAAGATTGCTGAACTATCAACTCATTGAAATTTTCTTCATTAATATTATAGTTATATTTTTAGAAATGTGGAATTGTTGGTAATGCCTAAAATGTAATGCAGGGAAAGATCTGAATTAGGAATTGAGGAAATTAAAGCTTTTGTTCAATTGTGTCCTTTGAGAAAACAAATCTGTCACAGTGAGTGATCCAATCACTTTCTCAGAACAAAGTGTTATCACTGAGGACACAACAGTGTTATTTTTATTTCAGAAATTTATGGTCATTAGTTTTGAAGTGTCTGTTGAATTTAACTGAGGGAATTAATTTGCCTTATTTTGACTTTGGAAAAGTGCCAGTGAATCAAATATTGGACTTAGCAGAACAGTGTTAGTTGTTCTAGAGAGGGTCACTGGCATCTCTGTGGCTAATTTAATTGCCATCAAGTTAAGATTCCAGGACTGCAAAAACATTCCCATTTCCCTTTTTTCCCAGGGATGACGGATGTTATCTCTCTTCCTAGAGTACTTTGAACTTAGTATTGGTGGAAATATTTTCTGTGAGCTCTCAAACACATATGCAAAGGTAAATTACATCGGTAACAAACTCAGTATGTTTCTTTGAATGCATGAGATGAGTCCGATGCTTTAGCCAATTGCTTGTTTTGGGATAACTTGACTGTATTTTAAGTGCATTTTATTTGCAGTATGAAAGCTAAATCAGCTATACTTAAATGGAATACCAAACAGTGTTTTTTACCAGTGTCAATAAACTTTTCTAATGCATAGTATAGTTTTGGTGTGCCATAGGTGCAGTACTTTGGACTGGACATGCAAATTTTGAGGTACTATAGTCTGAAGTATATGAGCTTCAGGGAACGGAGAGACCTGTCCAACCAACAGTGAAAACTCCACTGGAGAAATGGAGTTGAACTCCATTTCCAACTCCACAGCTGTTTTCAATACTATAAAAACTTGATAGTATACAGGAAAAAAAAATAAGTCTCAGCATTACCTCTTATGATACAAAAAAAAAAAACCCTATTGATTTTTCATGGTCACTTTTCTCTTGGATTCTTTTAAGACGGCGACTCTTGCTTTGTGGCAAATTTAAAGAGCATACTAGCATGGCATGACTATGTTATGAGACAGATTGGAAAAGAGTTCTGCAGAGTAATTACAGCCAGAATGTATAAGGCAGCAAAACAAAGTGGGCTTTATTCAAAAAATAGAGATAGCTGAAGACTTCTTAGCAAGGTTTGTTGCCCAGCCACCTACAGACACAGTTTCGGTTTGAATGTAAGGTAACTGGTAGTTCACCTTTCAAGAGATCAAGTTTACTTTTGAGGGAAAAGCTTCATATAAGTCACTCAAGGAAAACAAGGCGAAAGGCAGAAAGCCTCTGTGAGAGGGGATCACTTAATACAGAAAGTAGTGCATGAACGAAAGAGGGCATTTTATAACCATAACTCCAAAAATAAACGTATACGGTAGCATGAGTGAAGTTTTAATAGGTTAGATATTTCTTTGTCTCTGATGTGACATTTCTAGACTTTCTATCCAACAATTCTGAGAAAAAAAAAAAAAAAAGCACTGCATTATGTAAGAGATAGTCTTCATCATAACCATATAAGTGAAGCAGAAGAATTCCTGCAAAAATCCAAAACTCAGAGAACTTAGGGTGGGAACTGTGCATGCTGCCTTGAACTCCCTAGTGTGATATAGAACATGGGAATTATCACTGAAGACCCGATTTTATTTCTTAAATAAAATCTTATTATGCCGTGTGAAGTCCAAATTCCAGGGTTCTAGGAAATGCTGATGTGGGGTGTGTCAAATGGTGTGTAAATGCCTGGACTAGTCTGTCAAAAATTGATTTCTGATTCTGTATATCCAAATTAAGTTAATATATATTTAGATTTAAATATCCATAAACAGAGAGCGCCCAAAGCAGAGACTCATTTTTTGAACTTCTGGTCTAGGTTTCACGTTGTTTTCTGGCTTTCATCCAAACTCTGTGGCTGAATGTTTATTTACCCAGTATATTTGAAAACAGTTTTTCACACTCTGTGTGAAGTGGCACCTACTGACTATTCCTATATCATGTGCACAATGTGATGCTAAGTTCCTTGTGAATATCTTTTAAGGCTTATATTATCTTTTATTTAATTTTCTGAGGTCTCTTGAAATCATCTTTTGTCTTGCATTTTGATTTCTGCACAGTCAATTCTGGTTCCTGTTTTATGTTTTTTTCTTTGTGTGGCTGATTGTTTCAACAGTTACTGTTCAATGGTTTAATTTAAATATGAAGCTTCTTTGCCTCTGTTCCTCAAATCTAATTCTAATTCAAGATGCGGTTGAAAACAAAAGCTATAATGCCCCAAGTGTAAAGCAGATAAATATGAACACTGAAATAATTTAGATTAAACAATCTTTATGTAAGCGTTTTGCTGTGGCTTGAGTTGTGCCATTGTGCATATCCTTTGTGATGCTAGCAAATGTGTTGTGAGACCATAATGGATTTACCCAATAACTAAAGCATCACATTCTGAGGAAAAGGCATAAGACTCTAGAACTTTAAAAAGGAAAAGGGTACTTCTAAAGCCATTATGAGAAAAAGCAACACTGTCAGTGTATTAAGGTTCCTGCAGTAGAGGTAAATTATTTTGAAATATTGCATGTATTTTGGTGCCCAATTCGTTTACAAAGTGTGCCTGATGAAAGGAAGAAGATCATTAGATTTCTGCTCCATGGCCAATGGAAATTTTGCAGTGTTTCCTGAGTGTGCAGCCTATTCTCTACACACTCATCCCACACTTTAGTGTCCTTGTTACTCACTCAAGATTTGTAATGCTAGCTAAGATACAGCAAACCATTAATCAAAGATGTCTTTCATGCTTAGTATAATGCAGATCTATCTGGAACTTTAATCTGTTACATTTCAACCAGAATTTACATTTTTCCCTCTAAACTTTGTGAAGGAGAAAAAGTTTAGTAGGTTTTCTGTAGTGGTGTCCCCTCCTGTTGGGTCGACTGAGCTGTGGCCAGTCCCTATCAGTCAAGCCCTGGCCATCCAATGGCTCGATGATCCCGAGCCTGAGGGTGTCTCCTTGGGCGGGGAGACTGACTAGAAGCCACCCTCGGGGCGGACCCCCGGGTGGAGAGACAGGGCCAGGACCACCCCCGGTTCTGGAAAGTTCGGCAAGTTATGAGCATGGATTGCTTAGTGGAGAAGACCCTCCCCATTACCTTCAGATTATTGGTATGGGGGCATGGGTGCCTCCCACTTATTGGTGTGTTATTGGTTGCGGGGGCTTCCCCCGCCCCTTTTCCCTTTCCCTTAAAATCCCGGGCACAGGCTGGAGCCCCCCGGAGATCTCCCCTTCCCTGAAAGTTCTATAAATCCTGTTGAGATCTCTCTCTCTCTTTGCCTCATTCCTCTGGCACCTGAAAGCATACACCCTTGCTCCCTTGAGGCAGGCTATCCGACCCTGGGGACGGCCAGTCTCTCCCCGGCTCCCTGACGCTGACCGCTGCGGAAGCGAGCCCCGAGGACGGTCCTTCAGGAGGGCCGGCCTGCTACCCCAGGCTGACATCGAGCTATCCCAGGGGATCAGGCTAGCAGTTTTCAAAAGCACAATAGGGAATTTTCATAGCTGTAGGTGTTCATGCGGCTAAAATGGAGTAAATTTGTGTGAGTTATCTGTCTATTCTGCAATGCTATAAACAGTCAGACACTCTAGGAGGTAAACTCATCGTGTGAATTTATTCCTTCATAATTTCTTTTTGCCATAAGAGAAACCACACAATTTTCTCAGTCCATCTCTCTTCTGTACTTTCAATATAGAGCATTAGAGGGACAGATAAAGACAGAGAAAAAGAAAACATGGTTTTCTGTTGCACATGAACGTATATTCACTTTGATATGATTTCTATCAAAGTATCCATAAAGCAGGGGAGAAGAGAAAAATAGAGAAGAAATGCAGAATATATTTGATCAGATGGATTTGAAATTAGGCAACTAATGAGTGCTTTAATTTTATATGCAAATGCGGCTGGAATGCTTGGAGTTCTGCCTGGGAATATATGATGAATCAGTTGAGAGTTTATGGATCAGGATTATCAGGCAGACCAACATGGATGGTGTTGCATGGATGTCTCTTACAGATTGCCTGGTCAAGAAAATGAAGTTGATGAAGTCTAGTTAACTCAAAGAAGCCTTTTATTCACTGTTGCTCATTATTAGGGGAGCCTTTTACAACCCTGCTATCTCTGAAGGGATAACAGAGCAGGACACAAGTGATAAGGAAATTTCTGGAGTATATTGATACCAACACAAGGAGCTGAAGAAAGCAGATGTTCTGCTTGACCTCGCACCTACAAAACAAGGAATAACTGACATTAGGACGCATAAGGCCAAGAAGGGGGTTGATGTTATTGCAAAGCCACTCTTGGTTAACTTTAACAGGTCATGGAGCTCTGGGGAGGTTCCTGAGGATCAGAAGAAAACAAATGCCACTTCTATTTTCAAGAAGGTCAAAACCAAGGTTCTAGAGAGCTATAACTCTCAAGTTATAGCTTGTCATCCTCACCTTAATCTTTTCAAAAGTGATGGAGAAAATAATCCTGGAAAACATTCCCATCAAACATATGAAGGATAAAGAGATGATTGGGAGGAGTCAGCATGGATTTATGAGGAGGAAATTATGTTTAACGAATGGGATTGTTATCTATGATAACTGGTGTGGTGAAAGATGGATGAGTACCTGATATTATTTATCTCAATTTTAGAAGGTTTTCGTCACAGTATCCCATAAAAGCCCCATAGAGAAACAGCTGGATATATGGCCAGATAGAGAGATTGACTGAAAACTGGATTGAACGGGTTGTGACAGTAGCATGAAGCCCAACTGCTTGAACTTACTAGTTACCAGCAGCAGCCCACTACCACTACAAGTCAGTTTGTAAGTCTGTACCCAAGATGTCAGTACTGGGCCCTCTACTGTTTAACATCTTCATTGATGAGCTGAATGACATGAGAGAGCACATGCTCACCAAGTTTGACATTATGTAAAATTGGGAGGAGTGGCTGATGTGTCAGAGTGTTGTGTTGCCATTCAGATGATTCACTCAACATGGCTGGAGAAATGAGCAAACAGGAATCTCATGAAGTTCAGTGAAGAGAACTGCTAAATTCTGCACCTGAGGTGGAAAATCCCTTTACATTAGTGCAGGCTGGGGGACAGCTGACTGGGAAGCAGCCTTACAGGATATGACCTGAGGATCCTGGTGGCCAAGCTGAACATGAACCAGTAATATGCCCTCACAGAAAAAGGTGATCAGCACCCCTGGCTTCATTAGGGAGAATGTCGCCTGCAGACTGGGGGAGACGATCCTTCTCCTCTGCTTAGCACTGCTGAGACACACCTGGAGAGTTCTGCCCAGCTCTTGACTCCCCAGTAAAAGAGAGAGATGAGCATATTGGAGCATGTCCAGCAAAAGGCCAGGAAGATGATTAAGGGCTGGAGACCTGAGATAACAAGAAAAAAAATCTGTGAATATTTAGCTATGAAAAATCCCTTGCTTTAAATTGCTGTAATTAATGCTTCAACACAAACGACTATATATGTGACATTTCAGGCTCCTGTATAGACTAATATTTCAAACACAAAGAAGAAAAGATATATAGATTCAAATTACACCACAGAGCATATAGGCTTGAAAATGTGTTTTCTACAAATTGAGACTGGAAAGAGGCCAGAAGTGGACAAAAGGAGGAGATAGCTGACATTTTCAATGAAATGAATGCTGGTTGGTTCTCTTGCCAGGACTGGTGAAGGTGCGTGTGGAGAGCTGGCTGAAAATTGCTTTTACACAGCTGGAAACTTTGTGGTCCAAGTCTTGTGGGTATATGGTGGTAGAATTACTCACCAAGTCAGCACAGGTGGCATGATCCTGTGAAAGACTCAACAGCAGGAGTGAGTTGAGTGGAATTAGGTTTTTTTACAGCTGTTTCTAGACCTGTTTGCATGTTTTGAAGCATATTTTACTGAAGTGATTGAAGTGCTTCAGCCCAGCACCAAAAAACATGTTTGTGGATCCTGACAGGTCTGCAGTCTCTGGATTGGTGCTAAATTGTTGAGCCTCATTAGAAATGCCAATGCTTCTGGACAGGAGCTGCAAAGTAACTGTTTTTTATTTAAATAACATTACTTGGGTAGCAGGTACTGAGGCCAGGTTTACGTGCCTTGATGATAGCTTGACATCTACATCCTTTCTATGTCTTTTTGAAGTTAGAACCTAAGATTTGGCAAGTATATGAATAACTAAATATGCACACTCATTTTCAGTATTGTTTACACCTGGATCTATGGTACTGTCTTTTTCTTCCACTTGAACCAGTATTAAGTTCTGCTTTTCAGTTATTTTCATCTTAGCCTTCATACTCAGAAATATCTTGATCTAATAAATCCCCCTGGAAAGAGTGTTATTGGAATGTTGCACTGTTTCAGTGTGTTCCTAATTCGGTGCTTTTAAAGAGCTACCAATTAAATCTCCTTCCCTTTCCTTACTGGACAGCTCCCATCCCTTGCACTTCGGGAATGTGTATTCCCTGTAATCAGAACCTCCATCACTAGCAGGCCTGACAAGCAGTCTGTGTGTGATGTCCCCCAAGGTTGGCAGCACAGAAAACAAGGAGAGCATCATATGCAAGAAGTTGTTTTATTTAATGTGTTATTTTCAAGTAGAATGTATAAACTATACTAAAAAAGAAATGTATTTACAATTTTTAGTGATAACATTCTATTTTGTCAGATTACTATCCTATGAATAAATCTGAAACAGTTAATTTCTATGTTGCTGAAAAATTTATTTCCATTCAGTTTGAGCCTTGAGAAGATACAACTTTGATTGGTTTGACTGCTATGTTCTTTCTTTTTAAATATCTCTGTACATTCCTCTCTGCAAAACTCATTTTTTTTTAGTAAAGTCCTTTAGTTTTTTGTCTTTGTCACTGAACTCTTGACTACTAGGTCTCTTTCCACCTGACCAGGTTGCATAACCTTCTCTCTCCTGCACTGAAATGTCTAATGCATCTTTATTTTCCAGGTCAACAGTCTTTCTTTTGCCACTGTAGTCTAAATCCTCTTCCAAAGCCAATTATTCAACTGTTTGCTGAGCTTCATTGCCTAACTTATTGCTGTTTTTTGTAAAACCCATCACATTCTTTGAATTTATTCTTCTTTCACTTATCCTGGGGAAAGAAAAAAAAAAGTGAAAAAACAAAAGGAAGCAAGAAGTAGAGGACCTTTATAGTTTAAGCTTTTAAGAGGTTCTCAGTGGAGCAGAGAAAAGAAGAGTAAGAGGCAAAAAAAGCTTTGAAGCATCAGCTATTTATTACTGCCCATGAAACTCCGTGTTACGGTGTTGGGGTTTGAATCAGGACCACCTCTAAACCCGTGGTTCTTCACCTGGGAAGCCACCTGGCAGATGGCTGTGTATCTGTGCATAAGCAGGTTGGAGGACAGAAGAAATAGGGCTCAGATTTGAATCTGAGGGGGAACTGAAATGACAAATTTGGACCGTGGTTATACAAACTTAAGTATCATTGAAAAGATGCACAGATTTGGAGTATACCCCAACACTAAATTAATGCTCCTACTGTTTCCTATACAGCATGTGTGCAGATGTAAAAACAAAATGTACTTCATTTGAAATCTACATTTCCGTGTTCCTGTCCCTTTCCCTCTCTCTCATACTTATTTACTTTTTTTTCACTTACTCCATGTTTTTCTTCAAGGCATTTTCTAGGTTACCTGCTAGGTCTGTCACAGGTTGTGTATTGCGATAAACATCACGCAGTACATTTTTCCCTTACTTTGTTCCTCCTCAAAAAACAGCACCAGAAATTACTTTGCTCAGGGATGGATTAGGCCTTTTAGTTATCAGCAAATTCTTCAACAGTTCCCGTCTAGGAGTATATTCCTAAAACCAGTTTTCTGTCACAGAGCTTGCTCATTTCCATAGATATAGCAGCTCTCAGTCTATAAGGCAGGGTGGAATTTTCTCCTGTATATGCTCAGTAGCTATTACAACAGTTTAGGAGTTTCCTGAAGAGCAGATACTTTTCTGCCTGAATCATCAGGCACTTCGGGTGTGAAGTTTCTCTTCTGTTTCCAGACCTGTCTTTTCTCCTTGCCATCTCCATGTGTCAGTGACTGTTGGCTGTTCTGAATTTCCTAAATGGCTCAGTCCTGCATGTCTTCTTCCTTTATTTTTTTTTTAAGAATAATTATTCTTTTCTTCAGCTTACTTTCTGCAGAATTACATATTATCCTGTGCTCAAACTTACAACCCTGTTGACTATTGCTGTTATTATAATTTGGCAGACCAGCACACTAACAGCATTTTGCTCCATGAACACTTCACCCACGTTCATTGACCCAAAGAGTTCACAACTTAATTAGAACAAGGCAAAAGAAAGAGCTTGTCTAATAAGATTTGATGAGAAACTGCTTTGAGAAAGGGACTAGAGAAGAGATGTAGATAGACACACTCCTAGTAGACACATTTTTGGAAAGAAGGACTAGACAGTATGAAAACATAATGAAATTGCCATAGAATGAGGAAAAGAAGGTAGTAAGAAAATCAGCTGAGAAAAGGAAAATGCAGGTTTATACAGAAGGTATAATGGAGTGAGAGCATTGTGGTTTTATATTGCAGGTCTGTCATTTTGGAACAAAGAGGAAAAATTAGGGCAGTTTGATTAGCCAGAGTGCGGTCAGCCATTGGTAGGGCTGTTGATAGATTTGTGGATGATGTGGGTAAAGCACGGAGACAAGGCAGATGGCTCATCACCAGCCACTCCCTTCTCCCTTCTTCTTCCCTGAAGGTTACCACTCCCCCTTCAGGTTTGCTGGTATAACTATACACGTAGCTGTCCCCAGCCTGATTCTGTCAGAAGAATTTGGTTTTTAAAACCTACTAAAACACTTCTCTACAAGGATTTTACAAATCAAATCATTCTGACAGAACTAGGTTAAGGAGCAGTTGTGCTTGTAGGTCAGAGAGAGCAGCTATCTTGTGGAAGGGAGACAGGGCATAGTTTAGTGCCTGTGTACTAAATAGGATAGTCTAATTTGTTAAATAGACAATAATAGAATAATATATGATTAATATAAGAAATAAGTATAAACTTGGTCAATTTCTTTGGAAAAAGAAAGGAAAAAAAGTGTGAAAATCAAGACATCGAAGAAGATGATTTAACAAGAGAGCAGAGCACTAACAATGACATGAAATCTGTGAAATTAGAAAGAGAAGAAGGGAGATATAGAGCACAGCTTTGGGAATTTATGCATAGCATGTGTCTTCTGAGAGAAAATCAATGTGGTTGGATGTGGCCACCCTGCAGCGAATACATGCAAATGGCCACCGTTAAGGTTAGAAAGGCAACCTTAGCAGTGACATATTGAGTTTCCATTTCTGCCATGCTGTTGCTTGCTCAGCTGGTTTCAAAGGATTGTTTTAGAAAGTATTTATGAAAGAAAAATGAGTGAAGAAATATGTCCTGTTTCATCTACTGCCTGGACAGTAGCTCTGCATTACATATCATGCAATATGTGCAACCATCCAGGCATGACCCTGTCTTGTTTATCCACCTCCCAGAGTGTTCAGCTTTGCAATATTCATCTATTCCATTAAGAAATCAAAACATCTTATAAAATGCTGATTCTGAAGATTTCTCAGGTGTCCTTTGGGAAGCTGCATATCTTCCTTACAACAACATGTTAAGCTCTCACATGTATTCCCACTGAGGATGAAGAAGGAAATTACAACTGCATCCTAGCTTACATTATGCTAGGAAAGCACTTCTGAGACCTCTACCCTCCTTAATGTGCTGTATTCTTCCTTGGGCATCAAGACATACGAGTCTCAGTTTGTATATCCACTGGTGTCATCGCTAATGGAAAAGTAGAAGAAGCCAATTTTATTATCTAGTATACTCCACGGCCCGTGTAGAAAGTCCTTTATATATTGTATAACTTACTTAAATCACATCCAACTCTTTTGGGGCTAACAAAACCACAAATCTTACCTGGAATTTTACTCCTTGCCAAGCTTATGTATCTTTTTTCTTCCCTGAGGTGCTGTAGCTGCTTAATAAAAAGGTCATAAACAATATTTCCTAGCAACAATGAATATTTTCTTTGAAAGAGCTAAATGTTTTTAAGTGAAACAGTTACAAAGAACAGTTCCCCTGAATCTGACACTTCAGGAAGTCAACTGAGAGACAGAAATACTAGAATATTTCTTTACTATAAGTTAGGTGTTTATTTAAATATCTTGCTGAATTGGAATATAAGAAACTCATAAGCTACAGAAAACCCCCCTACTTTTAATATCTAGTTAAGATAGCAATTATGTAATCACTTTAAGCCAGCCTGAATGGCATGAGACAATCAATCCTACACTCTGTCCCATCTCCAGCCATGTCCTCCTGTTGGACTTAAGGATTGACCTAGTTCAGGGAACTAATCTGAATGAAAATAATTACCCAATACGTGTCTCACAGCCTCCTTCCATTTCCCAGGCTGTTTTTCAACCTGTTTATTTTCTTGGTTCAGTTTAGCATTCAGTGCAGGTGCGAAAGGGTGGCAGGAATTTGTGGTTCAGATTAGGGAAGAAAGAAAGCTTGTCTATGTAAAGGGCAACTCTCCCTTATGTTGGAGTAAAGCAGTTCTGAAGCTCCAGCTACAGACATCTAAACCTGCATGTCCACACCTGACTAGTGAAACTTTTTGTTTGTTTTAAATCAAGAGCATGAATACAGTTATCAACTCCTCAAAAGAAATTTTCAAGATTTTTGTATAAACATGCAACTCAGATTTAAGCAGAGGAGAAATATGTATAATTTACTGCAACAAATAGGAGTCTACTGGGAATTTGTTGTGAAGTTTCTGAAGATTCTTTGTACATGTCCAATAGACTATAATAGCTTCTTCTGAGAAACTAATTAGTTGCATCTCAAAAGATGGCAATGTCCACATGGAAAGTTGTCTCTGTAAGACACTGATTATGTCACATCTGGATAAAAGACTGACTAACCCTGTCCACTCTACAGTATTAGAGATGGAAGAAAAAGCCAATTACACAGATAATAAACATTTGCTTTTCCAACTGCAGGAGCTTACAAGATAGCTGGGAGTCAGCCATACATGTGTAGCATTGAAACAGGAGGTTGTTGCATTCAAACTGAGATTTCTTTGATAAGATTTCAAGTGAATTTAAGATGTTTACCTTTTCCTCTCTGGATTGGTAGGTTCCAGAGTAATGAAAAATGTATTTTCAGACAACGACTACATAACTGAGGTGATTGGCTTAAATTTTTAGACTTCAAAGTAACGATTAAAACGAATGTCAATATAAAGACAACTGTAGCAGCTGACAAGCTCAGCTCAGATGCAAAAGTTGGCATGTAAACATTCATACACCTACGGCTAAAGAAAGTTTTTATTTTGTTAGTGTTTGAGCATGCCCATGGGCAAGAGAGGAAATATGGATTATGTAGGTAAGGAATCTCTAGTGATCTTCTGGGGAAGAAAACGTAAGCAAGCGGCATGTGAAGACATCAGCCCTGACCTACAGCAGCTGCACTTTTCTAAATTTTATTGTCTTTTGCCTCCCAGCTGGGCCAAGCTTGCAGCTAATACAATTACGTGGACAAGGAATCATCAGGTATCAGACCAAGCCTATAATTTTCATTGCCCACTGTTGCTGCAAGAAGCCAGTAGAAACGGAGCACCTTAAGTCACTGAACATATTAGCTCTCTGATCTGTGGTTACTCAAGCCAGCAACTAAGCCATGATTTAAAATCTGCTTCAGTGTCAGAAAATATCGATTCCTTCAGGTACTTTCTAAGAGTCCATATATGCTCACAAGGGCTTTTGTCCAGCAAAGCACTTGAACTGAAGTACAGACATTAAGTTAAATAAGTACCTAAAAGTCTGCTGAATCAAGGCTGAAAGTGGTGTTATGCATGTTATTTGAGTTTAGTATTTTGTAAATTCTAGTGAAAATTCGACTGTATCATCTCTGTATTTCAAACCAAGTAACTGTTTAACTAACTGACCTGCCCGATTTTTCAAAAGGCAATTTGAAATACAGTGTCAAATACAGCGTCTTTGGTCTTAGATGCTGATAATATGGAACCTTCTCTGTTCCAAGGAGCATATCTGCTTGCTTGCATTGCCAGAATCTTTAAGGAGTTAACTAAATCTGAGAAAAAATCATACCTTTCTTGTGATGGAGATCTGCCAAACTGTGATGTTCTCTTGCAGCTGGGCTTGGCTTCCTGGCAGGTGGTGATCACAAGAGAAGCTGGAGTTTTCCCTGGACTGTTTGGGTTGTTTGAATTTGTTCCAAACGGACATCAGACACCACCACTCAGGGTGAATCCCAGCTCTCTATTATATCTCACAGCATCATGAATAATGTCAATGGAGAAAACACACACATGAAATAAAAAGCAAACAAAGAGGATCAAGAGTTCAAAACAAATGGCTCTGCTCTTAATGTGGGGAGGTGAAGTCATCTATTTAATATTCATGGTGCATTTTAATAAAACAATGGCAGATTAAG